>PVIW01001506.1:0-292146 GCA_004026585.1 Noctilio leporinus | reverse complement strand
GGAGTGGGCATAGGCGGGGACAAACGGGGAACAAAGGATAGGGACCTAGCGCGGGAAAACAGAAGCAAGGGGGGGCAAAGCATCACGAGCTGGGAACAAAGGATAGGGACCTAGCGCGGGAAAAAACAGATCCTACTCTAAGTTAGAGCCCCTATCTATGGCTCGACCTCCTACTCCCTGCTGAGTGTTTCTGTTACAAATCAACCTACTATTTTGAAAGCTAGTTGAAAGGCATAGTAGTTACAAACAATGTCACTGTAGTCAATCTGCATGCATTTGAGTTACAACCCTGCATTCAGGTCTCTCTAGGCCTCAGTTTCTTCATCTGTAAAATGAGATAATAACAATACCTAGCACATATTTTGAGGACTATAGGATTTAATCCATGAACTGTGTATGGTATATAGTAAGTGCTTAATAAATGTTAATACTATTATGATGAGTTGGGGGCAACTTTTAAAGAAATAAAAGCAATGTGATCAAATCTCACTTGGTAAACTCCTTTTAATGAGTTTCCCTTCTTATTATTGATCCAACTCTTCTTTCTGACTTTCCAGCTATATACTGTAGGACAGAGACTTTTTCTGGAATACTCACCTGGATATCAGCATCATTCCCTCATCTAGTGACCAAACATCCTGTTCCCTTCTGGTCTCAATTTTCCTGGCACCATTTATTGAAGAGTTATTTTGCTTTATTGTATGGTTTTGGCCCCTTCATTGAAAATTATTTGCCTTTATACATGTGGGTTTATTTCTGGGCTCTTAATTATGTTTCATTGGTCTGTTTTTCTGCCAATGCCATCCTATTTAAATTTGTTGCTTTGTAGGATAATTTAAAGTAAGGAAGTATAATATGAATCAAAGACCTAAATATAAGACCTGAAACAACAAACTATATAGAAGAAAACATAGGTACTGAATTTATGCACTTTGGTCTTAGAGGAGATTTTATGAGTTTGACCCCAAAAGTAAGGTAAGTAAAAGCAAAAATAAATAAATGGGACTATATCAAACCAAAAAGTTTTACACAATAGAATACTACACAGCAGAAAGAAAGAAGGGACTCCTACCTTTTGAGATACATAGCATGGTTGGAACTTGAGTACTATGCTTAGTGAAATAAGACAGGTAACAAAATACCATATGACCTCACCTAATACAAAAAACTAATGAACAAAACAAACAAACAAGCAAAATAGAACCAGAGGCATGGAAACAAGGAACAGATTGACAGTGACCAGAGGGGATGGGGGAGGAGGAGAAGGGAAAGAAGGGAAAGGGTTTAGTCAGGGAACTAGAATAAATGACCCATGGACATGGGCCACAGGGTGGGGACTGACTGTGGGAGAGGGAGAACAATGGGGGGGAAATGGGACAACTGTAATACAATGAATTAAAAAATAAAAAATTAATTTAAAAAAGAACAGCTATCACTTAAAATTAAGTTAATACATCTTATCAACTTATTGCATCAGAAAAGATACTCTGTCTTTGGCAGCTCCAAAATTTACAATCTTTAGAAAAATTGCGCCCAAATTTATTAGAGAATTTGAAATATATTTTTGTTGGGGGAAACAAAATCTACTTTACATGTATAGTTGGAAAAATATGGTGCATTATTTTCTGTGAATCTATGCAAATGCAGTTCAATGGTCTAATGAATGGCGTGAAGAAGACAGCACTGAGGCTGGAGGGCAGGGCAGGGTGGGGATGGCAATAGCTAGATCAATGCCCGTGTGGGAACAGCAGCACCTAAGTTAGAATCATGGCTTTTATAAATAGTGGCTATTATTATGAGTTATAACATGGTGCTTCTGTTTTATTTTCCCATTGCCATTCCACAGGAAAAATTCCTTCACTACTGAGGGTTGGTGTTTCTCAACCTTGACAAGGCATACATTTTGGACTGGATAATTCTTGGTTTTGGTAACTGTCCGATGTATTATAGGATGGTTAGCAGCAGGGCCAGGGTTTGAGTGAAGTAAGTGAGGTGACTGAAGCACCTGCCATTGGGCACAAAATTTAAGGGGATACCAAAAAACATCAGTGATCAACGTTAGGAATATTTTAATATATTTTTTAAATCAAAGTTAATATCCTCCAAAATCCATGATGAACAAAATATCAAAATTTTGTAAAAGCAGAATCAGTATTGCTGATTGTTTTTGTGGGTGTTTTTTTTGTTTGTTTGTTTGTTTGTTTTTTGTCTCCAAAATGGCCTGGTATGGATTGTTATTGATCTTTTCACTACCCTGGTTAGCAACATCCCTGAACTCAACCCACAAGATGCCAGTAGCATTCTCTCAAGCCAGGTATGCCCTCTAAAACTGTTTCCTGACATTTCCAAATATTCCCTGGGAAGGGGACCAAAACACCCCCAGTGAAGAATCTATGCTATTTTTTTAAATTAAAAAAAAAATAACCTGTGATGTAGACCTAGAGCGTAGAGACCTGTTGCATTAAAAAGAGAGGGGGTGGGATAAGAAAGAGAATGATCGGATAGTCTGAAAGGCTAAGGGATATGGTAACACTGTGGCTTAGGGCAGGGTTCTGGCATCACAGAAACTTGGGATCAAACCTCAAGTTCAAGACTTAGTAGATGTGTGTCCTTACGTGTTTCAGTCCTGTGGGGTTATAGGGTTGTGAAGATTAAATGATGATTTGTGCAAATCATTTAGGATATTACATGATGCATGAGAGGAATGCAAAAACTTTAGTTGTTATTATTACTATTATTAATACATAATCAAAGGGCTGAGTGTATCTCTCCCTTTCAGTTCTGTGTCAGAGTGACAGGACTACTCATTTTTCTGAGCAAGGAGAGGCAGGTGCTCTAGGAAAGAGGGCAGATTTCCAATGGCTTAAATCTTCGGATACACAAGTACAAGTGATTATTCTCATGTCAGAAGGCAATATCAGTTTGTTTTGTGATTAAACATTCTGGTACACAAGTCTTAGTGTCTCTCATCGCCAACTTAGAGCTTTGACAAACCTGGTTGCAATTCCGAGAAAATGCTTGTTATAAAGGTTGAAAAGTTCAGCCCACCAACTTGTTATTATACCATCATTTTAACAAATATGCTGGAAAATTTTAAAATACCAAGTAAAACTAGAATTCAACAGCATCACAAATCTTATTTTATATATAGCTTAGAAAATGAATAGAGGCTGATTTGTTTTCATCTGAATACAGGCTAAAAGAAAGTACCAAAAAAGAAAGAAAAGAAAGTACCAAAAATCTTGAGCCACTCAAACATACTTAAACCCTTTGAGTATCTGTTTCAAAGAAAATCATATATGATTCTCTTGCCTTCGTCTTATTTTAGTTTATCTTAAGGTCTTGAATGTGGTAGGTAAAAGACTGCTTTTCTAAGTCAAAATCATGATTTCAAATTTTTACAGCTTTTTTGAGATATAATTCATATGCCATACATCTTGCCTATGTAAAATGTACAATTCAACAGCTTTTAGTATATTCACAGAGTTCTGCATCCATCACCACAATTTTAGAATATTTTCGTTACTTCCAAAAAAGAAACTCCACATCCCTTAGCCATCATTACCAAATAATTTTCCCCTTCCACAGGTCCTAGTAAATACTCATCTACTTTCTGTCTTTATGGATTCACTTATTTATGGACACTTAGTATAAATGGAATCCTGCAGTATGTGCCATTTTGTGTCTGCCTTCTTTAACTTAGCATAATGTTTTCAAAATTGATTCATGTTATAGCCATGTATCGGTACTTAAATTTTGTTTATGGTCAAATAATAGTCTATTCTAGGGATATATGACATTTTGTTTATCTATTCATCCATTGATGAAAATTTAGGTTATTCCTACTTTTTGGTTATCATAAATAATGCTGCTATAAACATTTGAGTACAAGTATTTCTGTTGAAACACATTTTCAGTTCTCTTGGGTATATACCTACAAGTGGAATTCTGGGGGCATAAGGTAACACCATATTTAACATTTTAAAGTATTGCCAAATTGTCTTCCAAAGTGGCTACAAAATTTTACATTCCCATCAGCAATGTAAAAAGGGTCTACTTCCTCTACATCCTGGCAAAACCCTTGCTATTATTTGACATTTTTAATTTTAGCCTCTCTAGTGGGCATGAAATAATCTCTTCATTGTGGTTTGACTTGCATTTGCCTTATGACTAATGATGTTGAACATCTTTTCAATGTGCTCATTGGCCATGTATACATCCAAACTCTGTCCATAAAGTATCCAGCCACATACTATGAAAAAGAGAGACCTTTACTAAAGAAGATACAATATACAAGAGACATTGTAGACAGGACAATGATGCCTCAGTCCCCTTCAAAGTAGGTACCTTGGGACTGCACACAATTCTTCCAATTGCCATCAGCTGCCCCAACATATTTTCTGAACCTCATCCAGGGTCTGGAATCTCTTCCTTTCAAAGGTATTTTAGTTTTGAGAAAAACCAGAAGTCGCAGGGCACCAAATCTGGGCTGTAGCGGGGCTGAGTCACCTGGGTAACTTGATGGTTTGCAAAAAAAACCTCTGCACAGAGACATGATGCATGAGCAGGCACATTGTCATGCTTAAGCTGTTAATCACCGGTCGCCCACAGCGGTGGCCTTCTGAATCATCTGAATAATTTCCGGAGAGGAACGTTCAAGCTTAACGCAAACTTTGATGCAGGCTTGTTGCTCTACTCGCTAAGTCATTTTGAATGTGACAGCCACACAGTACACATACTTAATTCAACAGCATCTACCACTCCCACTGACTAATACAGTGAAGTTGTCATTGTTCATGCATGTGAATTCCAGTCCACTCTCCTTGGCTGCCAGGTTACATCAATGTCACACAAACCATTCTCATTATGTTAACAATGGCTGGACTTTTTTCCAAACCGTGTGTGTGTGTGTGAGTGAGTGTGTATGTGTGTGTGTGTGTGTATGTGTGTGCATGTGTGTATTTTTTGAGAAGTCATCATTTCATTTTGATACCCCAAGAAGTGTGGGAAGTGTTATATAGCAGGTGGGACCATCTGGAGTGGAAACTGGAACCCTGATTAAGTATATTTTAATATCTACCAAGCCCTTCCAACACATTAATGAATTAATTAAGTTAGCCTACAGGAAAAAGAAAATCCTTTCTTTTTTTATTATTGTTCTATTACAATTGTCCCATCCCCCCCCCCATTGTTTTCCCCTGCCCTGCCCACCCCTCCCAAAACCCTTTCTTCTAATGGCAACAAAAATTATTTTATTTGTGTAGCTTTAGCTGAGAGTTAATAGAAACTGGCTAATGGAGGAAGTTTGTTTAGCATGAAGAACAACTTAATTACATCTCAGATGCAAAATTCCAGAACATTCAGGGTGGGTCAGATCATTGGTGTGCACCCTTAGGTAGCTTAGAGTAACAGCAAAAGTCCAACAAGACTGTATCCTTTATTTCTTTGTCAACTTAACCAAGTTAATTCTGCTATGTTTTCAGTTGACCCCATGGAAATTTTTTCTTCTATGTTTAGAAAAAAATTCACATATTTCTCTTCTCTGAAAACAAACTCTTATCAGAAGAATAATATGAATATATTGTCCATCTACGTTGGATTAGCACATCAGGGCCCAACATTTGATTCATTTGGGAGGATTTGTAGTATTGTAATTAGAGGTCTAAGGTTGAGATGACTACCCATCTCCGAAAGAACTCTGGATAACCTGATAAATTCAGACATTTAGAAATACTTGTTCAGCAGTGTGTGACAAATAGGAAAGGCAAAGAAAAACAGAACTCCAAGAGATATTAATGTAAATTAATTAACCTGGTGACACTGTCATAGAATTTTAGCCTACTGCAGAACCCAAAAGAATTCAATCTTCCAGGTAGGTCAACTATTTTTGTTGTGGAATATTTATTTACAATGAACTGCAGAAGAGGGTTAATCTAATGGGATACAGGACTGCACTGGATGGTAAAATGCTTTGTGACCAATACCCACTTGAGGTAACAATTAACTTTTAATTCTTGGAGGGAAACAAAAGCAGCCCTGCACAAAGACTAAATTGGTGGTAGTATAAGGAGCACAGAGCCCATGGAAACTTAGGCCTACTACCTTTTTGTAGCAGGGAAAGGCCTCCTTATCTAACACAAAGGGTTCAGGCCAATAACGACTTTGGGTTATCTCTTGGTCCACTAGCTTTTGCCTCCCTGGAACCTTTTAAAGTGCACACAGAACAAATAGCAAACCACCTTACTAAGCCCTGAATCCAAGCTCCAAGGAAAACTCAGTACGTACCAATACAAATCAAGACAGTACAAAAAGTGTGGGGTGGTAATTCCCAATTGAAAAATATATTTCGTGTCCTCAAAGTTTCCTTAGAGCATCCTTTTAAGCCACTTGCTCTGTGATTTTGCAAAAGCACCAGCTGTGGTCCTCCAGAGAAGCCTCACGTTCCACAGGGAGGACAATTCTTTCCATGAAGTGCTGTTGTGGACATGTCCAGCTTCTCTGACTACCAGACAACACAGGAGTACATAATTAGTTTGTTTTTCAAAGGGGGAGCCACCTCAAGCTTTTCTTCAAATTCAATCAAAACGTACAACGCTCTAAATAGAAACATGTTCATTTGAAATCCCTTTGCATGAGCAGCTGTCTTGGCCAGGCCTGGCCGGAGAGCCGACTGCTATTCATCTGTGCACTGCAGCCAGTAAATGCTTGGCTTTGTTCACCCCCACCAGCGAAGGCAAACGGGCAAGTGGCCTTAATGATGTAAGGCAGGTGTCCTCAGAGACTGCCCAGGTGAGGGGGTCAGTCTGTACACCATGACTCACTCGTTTGTCCTCCGCTTACAAAGCCAGCTCCCGCCCAGTTAATTACTGCCGTAAGTGTGCTTGCCCACACAAGTGAAAGGGGTCTGTCTGCTCAGGCCCGCTCAGGGGGTTGGCTGCTAGTTAAGAGATTTGAGGACAACCAAGAGCCACTGTTTTCAAAAGGAAGAGGAGTGTGAAGCACTCCCCAGAAGACAAAATGAAATCACAGTAATATGAAAGAAATAAGCAGCTGCTAAGGCCTATAAAGGAGCTGCCCAGAAGCACAAAGGTGGCTTCTGGGCAAATGTTCATCAAGACTAACAGGCTCGTATTCTTCAGCTCCCCAGAGGAAGGAGAAGCTTGTGTTCTTGTCATTAATACATTTGAAAATATCAGTGCCAGAGGCAAGCCAAATGGAAGAGAATTAATAATCCCCCCTTAAGTTTATTTCATGTTTTTTTTTTTTTTTTTTTTTTTGCATTCTTAAAGCCCCAGTCTGTCTGTACTGACCCATTTTATCCCCCTTAATCCAGTGACATGGGCATGGTGGGTACTAACAGCTCCACGTGACAGATGAGGAAAGTAAGTTCCTAGAGGTTAGCGGACATGCCCGTAGACAAGTAACTGAGCCAGGGCCAGAACCCAGGGGTGTAAGGGCAAATGACACAGAAACCCCACAGTTGCAGAGTGGTCTCACAGGCCCCAGGGGAGCGCAGCTGGATGCAACCTAAGTTAAGAAGTGCAAGCTTTGCTAGGGAGGAAATTGGCTTTTGATGGCCTGGAAAGAAGATTGAGCTTTTTTTTGTGCAAAGAGCTGGCCCCTGCATTGGAACCCAATTTGCGACGCACTGTTTACCCTTGCCAGAAGAGACTTGAAGTGTTTCTTAAAAGACCTTACAGAGAGTCTGCCTAATAACATTCTCTGAACTCTCAGCCCTTGCACAGAAAGACTCTTCTCTGGGAGTAATCAGTTTTCACCTCTCTGCCAACTTTAAAGTCCATTTGGGTGTGCATTTATTTTATCATAACCTACCTTATTCCAGAAAGAATTCCAGGGGGCTCAATTTGTAGCCAGGCAACCCTGCTGAAGGTGCCATCTTCCCAACAGGCACTGAAAGGGAACAGCTGTCATGCTGTAGACTTGCAGGCAAGAATCAGTTCCTGGGTTCAGATCCTAGCTCTGCCACTTGCCATCTATGTGACCTGGGGCCACTGACTGAAAATCTCTCTGAAACCCAGTAATTTATCTAGCTTGGATGTTGGGGATAATAATGACAATTAAGTTAGTGTGCAAAAACCACTCAGTCTAGTGCCTGATGTGTGAGCTACGCCCATTACATTTCAGCTGTTAAAACTGTGAGCTTTCTTGCTTTGACATTTAAACAGGTTACCAACTGTTCAATGTTGAACGTAGTGTCTGACACATGGCAAGTGCTATGTCATTGCTACTTGTTCTAGTAATAATGTGATTATTATTGTTTTCTCACTCTGTTACCCTCCTCATATCTTATACTGCAGTTAAACTCATCTCTCAGCTCATCTTTGCATATAATTGGGCTGAACTCCCATTTTTGCTTTTATCTAATAACTGGGTTTCCCTTTCAAGACTAAGATCAGAAGGCATGTCTTCCAGGAAGTTTCTGCAACGTCCCATGGATGAAAATGGTACCCCTCCCCTGTGACATTCTGAGTGCTTTCCCCACAACAGTACACATAACTCTTTATCTTGTAATCTCCAGTCTCTTAGAGTGTGTGCTCTTATGGGACAAAATTGTCTCTCTTTCATCCCTCTGCCCCCTAACACCTAGCAGAGAGTAGACATGGATGCACTTGTTGAAGAAATGTTTCATAATAGCAGTGGCAATTAT
This sequence comes from Noctilio leporinus, assembly GCA_004026585.1. Taxonomy (NCBI): domain Eukaryota; kingdom Metazoa; phylum Chordata; class Mammalia; order Chiroptera; family Noctilionidae; genus Noctilio; species Noctilio leporinus. The sequence continues at coordinate 283,478 of PVIW01001506.1, read as the reverse complement.
GGTCATGATTACCAATAACAAGGCAGCCTGCAATTTTTGTCTGAGGAAAGCTACCCAAGGACTCGAGAGGTAAAATTTATCTGTCAGGCCCTGATAGGGGACAGGGAGCACAGGTTTGCTTTCCAGACTTCTTAGGATCAGTTCTACCTGTCTCCTCCTAGCAGCTGCATGAAACCAGACCCCAGTTACCCTTGATTACCATGGAAAAGTGAACCAAATCAAACAGATCCGCATAACAACAGAGCTATGTATCATCAAGTTAGCTGAACTTGGGTAGCCCCCTTGGCTAGAGCCAGCATGTCACCCACCTGAGGCTCAAAGATTTAAGGAGTTTTAGTATCCTAGCTAGATACTAGATCTAGCCAGCTAGAGTAGTATCTCAGGAGTCCAGGGTTCTTCTACCTATGCCATGAAGATAATCCCAGCAAGCATTTCTTGAAGCCTGCTGCTCTGAATATCAGCAGCAGTCATTTGCCCAGCACCAAAATCCCTGCTCAGCTCTCATTCTTACAACTCGGTATTATAACAACGATCAGTCCACCCGTCTTACAACCAAGGCTCAGGTTAAGTGACTGGTCCAAGGTCACAGGGCCGATCAAAGACAGAATCTGGAGCTATCAAAGCTGAGAGTCAGCCTCACTGACTCCAAAACCCATATTTGTAGCCATGCCACAATACTTCCAACGAAGTCCCTAAGTGCCCACCACTCAGAAGCCACCACAGATGAGTGAGTTTATGGCATTTTTATCCAGGAGCTTCTGTTCTAGAAGGACACATATGTAGGCCTGCAGATAACAGATAGTAACCAATGCTAGAATAGAATTTACAAAATGGGACAGTGTGCAAGATAAGTGAATTATTAAGTGCAATGGAACTGGCAGGAATTTGGAAAAATAATACCTTTTTACACAATGAACTCTCAAAAGCTGTCCTGCCTCCTTAGACTTTGCAAGCCCTATTTATTTTTGCCCTCATTCAATTCCCTTCCCCACTTCATTTCTCTCCCATCCTTTCTGAGGTGGCCATAACCTCCTTAAACCAACCATCCCCTCATGATTCTTATGGGCATTTTCCCTGCCACATTCCACTCATTGTTGAAGAGCCGATTTGGAAAGGGATGAAGGTTGGGATTAGACAACTTTTAAGATGCCTTCCAACTGTAAAAGGTGAAGATTCTCTTAGCAACGTGCTCAGAGGCGAAGAGCAAACTGCAGCAAATGTCAGAGATCTACTTAGCACAACCATGAACTCACTTTAAAAACCTCAAAATTGCTTCACTATTTTATATATAGCAGTAGCCAAAGCCAGAGTTTGCAACAATTTCCCTTGGTTCTTAAAATGTGTACATTTTAGCGCTGTGACTGGTAGCACAGTGGATAAGGTGCTGGCCTGCGAACCCAAAGGTCACTGGTTCGATTCCCCAGCCAGGGCACATAACCAGGTTGCAAGCCAGGTCTCCAGCCAGGACCATGGCTGGAGGCAGGTGAAAGGCAACCATACATTGATGTCTCTCTCCCTCTCTGCCTCTCTCCCTTCTCTCTCTGGAAATAATAAATAGTCTTTTTTTTTTTTTTAATGTGTACATTTTGGAACTACTTTCACAATTTAAAATGTTAGGATCCTACCAGTGGAGGACCTCTATATTTTCAAATGCAAATTTGATTTCAAATTAAAGCCAACGGTTTATACAGTGAGTTGAAAATTAACCCTTGAGTTCAAAGCCAATTTTTAGTGCAGCAAGATGCCCTTGCTCTTGTCCAACCCCTCAGCTTTCTATTCTGTTCTCACAATCCAAGGGCATTGAAAATGGAGGTCACTCAGAGGTGACCGTCTTTTTCATTCTTGTCAAGGTCCCTATATATACCATGTTAAGAACAGAATTGTTGGCAACTAGATAATGATTATCTAATTCTAAAAGGTTATCTAATTCTAGTAATAGAATTCAACACAGTTCAGTCTTCTCAGCCTTAGGATCCCAGCTGCATGCCAACCCTTGGCAAACCCCATTAGCCACTGGTCATTTCCATGGGCTGTTCTTTCAGTTAAGACCACACAATCCCCATAAGCAAGAAAAGAAAAAATGAGATAAATTGGATGCTGCGGAAATTAAAATATGTTGTGCTTCAAGGGATACAATCAAGAACATGAAAATACAAACCACAGGAGATAATATTCACAAATCATCTATTTGATAAGGATCAAGTATCCAGAATATATAAAGAGCTCTTATAACTCAGTAATAAAAAGACAAACAACCCAGTTGAAAAGCAGGCAAATAATCTGATAAGGCATATTTCTGAAGATGATAAATTAATATCCAATAGTCACATGAAGATGTTCAACAGCATTTGTCATAAAGAAAATTCCAACAAAAATCACAATGACATACTATTTCAACACTTCAAACATATCAGGAAGGTTGCAATCAAAAAGACAAATAAGGGCCCTGGCTGGTAGCACAGTGGATAAGGCGCTGGCCTGCAGACCTAAAAGTCGCTGGTTCGATCCCCCAGACAGGGCACATAATCAGGTTGCAAACCAGGTCTCCAGCCAGGTCTGTAGCTGGAGGCAGGTGAAAGGCAACCATACATTGATGTCTCCCTCCCTCTCTGCCTCTCTTCCTTCCCCTCTCTCTGAAAATAATAAATAAAATCTTGAAAAATTTTTTTAAAAAGACAAATAATACCATGTGTCTAAGGATGTGGAAAAATGGGAACCATCACACACTTCTTATGAGATTGTAAAATGGTGCAGCTACTTTGGATAATAGCTTGGCAGTCTCTCAAAAAGTTAAACATAGATTACCATATGAGTCAGCAATTTCATTCCTCAGTATATACTCAAGAAAAATGGCAGCATACGTTTGCACAAAAACTTGTACATGACTGTTCATAGCAACGTTATTCATGGTAGCTAAAGGTGGAAGCCACCTAAATGTCCATCACCTGATAAATAGATAAAAACAAAATGTTGAACAAAACTAACAACAACCAACACAGAACCAAGTATATGAATACAAGGAATAGGCCTTCAGTGGTCAGGGGAACGGGGTAGGGGGGAGGGAGAGGTAGAGGCAAAGATGGGGAGCAGCTTAGATAAGAACCTAGTATAAAGGAACCATGGACATGGACAACAGGTGGGATTGACTTTGGGGGGAATGGGTGGGTGGGTGGGGGGACAGAGGGGAGCAAAAAGGGGATGGATGAATACAACAACAATAAAATTAAAAAAAAAAAAGTGAGCCCTGGCTGGTAGCACAGTGGATAAGGCGCCGGGCTGCGAACCCAAAGGTCACAGGTTCGATTGATTCCCCAGCCAGGGCGCACAACAAGGTTGCAAACCAGGCCTCCAGCCAGGTCTGTGGCTGGAGGCAGGTGAAAAGCAACCATACATTGATGTCTCTCTCCCTCTCTACCTCTCTCCTGTCCCCTTTCTAAAAATAATGAAATAAAATCTTTTTAAAAATTGATTTAAAAAAATGATACAACGTAGTAGTATTCTGCCAAAACAGTACTAAACTATTGCCACATGCTACTACATGGATGAAGCTTGAAAACATTGTTATAAGTGAAAGAAGTCGGGCAGAAAGTTTCCATATTGCATGATTCCACTTATGTGAAATATTTCAAATATTTACACAGGTAAATCTTAAAGAACAAAGATTAGTGGGGATTGACTATGGGAGTGGGGGGGTGTGGGACAGTGGAGAGCAATGGAGAAAATTGGGACCACTTTAACTGAACAACAATAAAAAATAAATGGAGTGATACAACTTGTAAAAAAAAAACAAAGTTGACTAGTGGTTTTCTATGGCATTGGGGGGAGGGGGGAAGTGGAGAGTGGCTGCTAATGACATACAGGGTTTTCATCAATTTTTGGGTTGATGAGAAGGTTCTGGAGATAGACTGTGATGAACAGTGCATAGCATTGTAAGTATACTGAAAGCCACTGAATTGTGCACTTTAAATGAATGAATGTTATGGTATGTGAGTTATATCTCAATTTTTTAATGAGAATAAAAGAGCACCATACCAAGAGCCAGATGTGTGTTGGGCAAAACTGGCCTAGGGCTGCTGACAGTCTTTCCATGTGACAGACAGACTCACATTCAGACGTGTTCAGCAGGAATTATATTGAGTACATACTGTGACAGATCGATGCAAATTACAGAAAGCAGCAACTCCGTTACGCCTGCATTCTAGTTATGGGGGGCTGAGTTAGTCCCTCAGCCATCAGCCTGGGTCCTTCCAATTATCTAGCTATAAATCCCTAGACCTCTCCAAATTCCCTGGTCTTCTGACACGCTGGACTGCTTTTCTTATGTGAAAACTCTATTTTCCTCTCCTTGTCTTTGATCATGCAATGCTCTCCTCTCAAACTAACAAGATCCAACTTATCTTTTAAGTGTTAACAGGTGCCAATTCTCTCTCTCCTATGAAGAAGTATTTTGGTACATAAAAAAGAACTCAATTAAGTGTTTGGTGAGTGATTGAACAAATGAACAGCCTTAGTTATTTGGCCCGCTAAGATTTGAAAGAATAAATTTGTGTATAGTTAGTGCCAGCCTTTGCTTAATTTCCCCAGGAGTTGTTGAAGCAGTCTATGCAGATGAGTAAGCAGGTGCGGGGCGAGGTTATGTTCCTGGAAGGGAGCTTTCAATTCATATCTCAGTTTCTCCTAGAAACAGTGGAATAGCATGGCTGTTCTCTGCCTTATATCTGCTGAGATACATATGATAGAAGATGTTCACACATAGGGCCCAGGGCCCAGAGGCTTAATCAAGGTTATGCAAATTACCACCCCATTATCTCCCAGTCAAGCCAGGATTTCAGAATGGAAGTGAATAAGAGCAGTATTTACCTATAACCTTGAACTAGGTCAATTGTACTAAAATAGGCAATCATTTACAAACTTTAGATCCTTAACTTAGTAGTAGGAATAAATGATTTCCAATTCAATTCCCAAATGATCGTGACACACCCAGGTGAGGCCACACTGCAAGTGAGGACCAGTGGTGTACCGGGTGGCCACATTTCTGGAGAGGAGCCAGAATGACAAACATGCTTATGGAAACAGCCATAAATCACAAGTAACATCTTAGTACACAAGAAATACTTTCTCAAGTACATGTACAACATAAGTTGAACAGACCACACAGAACCCTACCCCATAAAATTGTATTTAATTTAGCGTTGTAGTATATCACAGTGTTTTTCCTCATCCTGTCTCACAGTTCCGCCTAAAGCCTGCTGCAACAAATCCAGAGGGAAAGGAATAACTATTGCAATCTTAGAATTCACAAGAGCTTCTCTGGTGAAATTTCCAGGGATAACTGAGAAGGTTTTATAGAAGGACAATTAGTTGATGATGATTTTTACAAATTTGATCCAAGGGTCATTGTTTTTGCTGCCTTTTCTCCCCTAAATGCCGTGTTTCCTGTTAGCAGGACTAAACATTAACCAAGCATACTAGTTGTCATTTTGGATGCCTTCAAAGTGAACCTTCTGCTTTCCTGAGCTCTCATCTTATCAGCATTAGCAGCTTCCGTCTGTACAACAGCATTATACAAGTCAGCCTCCTCCCTTCAAAATTTACAAACCAACCCTCATTTGCAAAGATTTTGTCATCCTTCCATCTTTGAAACTTGTCTTTTCACCAGGTTAAACCCCACAAAGCTCTTGCTTGACAATGGCCAAAGTTAAAGGCACAACAGCCTAAGTTTGATCCCAGATCCACAACATGGAAAGTACTTCTGTGCTGGCCTTGTGCTGCAGTATAGCAACCATCATTAGAGTCCAGCTTTTTCCCCTTTTACCATCAGTCAAGAATCAAATATCGAATGATTACGAATGGTAGGACCAATCCTTATAAAGCAAACACAATAGGACTTACTCCTCCAAATATTGATATCATTAGTTTTTTTCTCATTCAACACATATTTATTAAATTCCTACTATGTGCAGAATTCTATTATAGTCATTGGCATAGAGGGACATCTTAAATCCAAAGGTCCTACCAGCCTCATCTCTGATGATTAATCTTTAACCAATACCACAGGCAAGGCAATAAAGTATGAGTTAAAAACCTACGCATTCTAACTTCCTTATATTTTTGGAATGAAAAGATAATTTTTTTCTGTACATCTTATATACTCTTATGTAATAAAGTTAAATACATAAGACTTAGGCCCTGGCTGGTAGCACAGTGGATAAGGTGCCGGCCCGCAAACCTGAAGTTTGCTGGTTCAATTCCCCAGCCAGGGCACATAACCAGGTTGCAAGCCAGGTCTCCAGCTAGATCCATGGTTGGAGGCAGGTGAAAGGCAACCATACATTGATGTTCCTCTCTTTCCCTTCCTTTCTCTGGAAATAATATATAAAATCTCACACACACACACACACACACACACACACACACAGATAAGACTTAAAATGTTTTCATATTATTCAAAAACAAATTTCCCATTGCAAGTACTATGATATATGATTACTCCATCTTCTATCTTACTATGCTTGGTAAATTAGCTGCTAAAGCATATCCACATAATATTGCTTTCTAACAAGACAAAAAAAATTGTCCTAAATTTCTTATATTTTCCTGCTATTCTCTATGTTGGTTTCTGTCATTTCCATTTAATGCAGTATATTTTCTAAGCCCTTTCCAATGATTTCCCCTGAATTATTCCCCTTTACAAAGTATAGAAATTCTGGGATTCTAAATCAAAGTCCCCAATATTAGTTTCCTCAGTTAACTTTAGAGAACAACTATTGTGAACGTTCACCCATCCATCCTTCTGAGTTTTACTGTAGGTATGCTTTATTACCTAGTCTAAAGGTTTTCAAATTGTTTGCATATTTTGAGGTATTAACTGCGCAGAAGATGGTTTTTCTGCCTTCTTTTCCTTCAAATGACGGAGAAAGATCCCAAGGAGGATTAGAATGGCTATATTTGCTTAAGAAATCAGGTAAGCATACCATGCCAGGATGATATAAATCAATGAGGTCAGGATTTATGAAGGGTCTCAAGTTACTTTTTAAAGAGGATGACTCTGATAAGACAAAGATATATTTTATTAGAAATTTTCCCTTGGTTTCTTAACCTTTAACATGATTTGGATTTATCTCTGGCCATTTATCTAGCAATCCAATAAGCAGGAATTGAGGGCTTCCTATGAGTAAATCCCCACAGTGGGGGATACAGAAGTCATTAAAACATGGGCTCTGTCCAAAAAAAAGATCTTGGTGAAAAGAATAGGTAGGTATAAAGAGGATTAAGTGGGTTTATCCATATAAATCTTAGAATGGTTCCTGGCACTTATTAAGATTTAAATATATGTCATTAATTTTTTTTAAAGAATAGGTACAGATAAAAATTAATCTAATACCAAGCAAAATTTAATAAATGTTATAGTAGGAACTCACATTGCTAATGGAGAATTGGAAGAGATTAATCCTATAAAAAGAAAGACTTTGCTCTACCAAACCTATCAGCAGAAAGGGTGAGCATAGGAAAGTAATATTTAGTGAGCATTTACTACATACCTAGGGTATTGCACATATTACTATTTCATTCAAACAGCAAACCTGTTGAGGTAGATATTATTATTATCCCCATTTTATAGGCAGGAAAACTAAGATTAGAGATTAAATAACTTTTGCAAAGGTATGCTGCTAATAAGGGAGTGGAACTGGGATTCAAATGCAGGCAGTGTAATGCCAAAGGACAAACTCCTATCTATAGTCCCATGCCTCCCTGAGCACATCAGAGCTCATGAATTCAGGGGACGTACACACCTATGCCAGCTGTGTCATCACAGGCATTTTTGGAACAACCACTTACGTTAGAATCATTTCTACAACTGGAAGCACTTCCTTGTGACTATCCTCAATTTTGGCAAATTCTTGCCCTCAAAGGTTGGTGATTTTGGAAAACAGCCAAAAATGACTGAGATTCAGATGCTGTGAAAAAGTACACGATCAAACCGGGCAATGCCAAGACGGTCAACAGTGCAGTTATGAAGAAGGAGTGAGATGGATGTTCCCAAGCAGTGCCTAAGTCAGCTCAGAGGTAGCATCCCAAAGGCAACTGAAGCCACATTGTTGGAAAGCCAAGAGAATGGTGGTTACCAGAGGAGAAGAGGGTTGGGGGAGGGTGAAATTGGTAAAGGGGGTCAAATATGTTGTAATGGAAGGAAAACAAGACTTTGGGTGGTGAGCGCACAATAAAATATACAACTATTGAATTATAATGCACGCCTGTAACGTATATGTTATTAGCCAATAAAAAAAAAAGAACATCTTTTGGCTATGTAAAATCCAGTGTGCGTTTTTATTTTTTTAAATGGCTCAGCAACATGCCATAGAGGAATGAACCCAGAGACCTTGCTTCACTTCTCTATTCTTCTCAGCAACTACACGGACATGGTCAAGTCCCTTATCATCTCTGAACACTGATTTTTCTATAAAACAGAGACAATAAAACCCAATGTGGAGGGCCATTTTAGGGATGAGAAAGAAAAAGATGAAAAGGATGTATAAATCAGCTAGTAGCATGCCTGAACCTAAACAGGCGCTCCAACAAAGGGCAGCTATTATTGTTTTGAGGCTTTTATGAAATATTCTCTGCAGATTTGGGAGTTTGAGGTGGCTTTCAGTTCAAACTAGATATGTTTTTGGAGTTTTTCCCCACGTGCCACAGCTGAGTAGTTTATTCTCATTGGGTATGGCACGTTTAGGCATGGATAGTAAGAAAGGACAGCGTTTCAAAACAAATCGGTCTCCTCAGAAACATTTCTTGAAAATGCAATTCACCACCACAGTATTTAACTCATTCAGGTTGCTAATAAACAATCTTCTAGTGTCTTGGAAAGCAGGGTTTACAGAGAAATTTCCTTGCCACAATAATTGCATGCCTTTCACTACAAAGTTTTCTATGTTGGTAAGAAAGCAGGTGAACCAGGAGAGAGATGTAAAGCTTTGTGCATACGGCTTGTTTTCCATGACATGGGAGGTCTGCTTCTGAAAGCAAGCAAAGTGCTCATTTATTAAGAAAAACCAGTTCTTTGGGCTCCCGCTAAGTGTTTTGGGGCTCAGCAATTATCCAAAACTCAGATTACAGATTCAAACCTCTCTCCCACCCACTCCTCCAACCTCCCTGAAAAACAGGAAATCTCACTGTGCCTGCATGATGCCTTCAGCCCTGCAACCTTGCTGCGAGTTGGGCTGAACATTATGTGAAACAAGTCACAAAAGAGAAAAGCTGGAGGCAGGTGCGAGAACAAGGCACTGCACTCCTTGGAGAGGGCCTTAGGTAAGTAGCCACAAGAGTTGTATATGCCAATCAAAGACAGTCAAGGGTCAAGCTCTCTTTTGTGCACAAACAAAGGCTAATTGCATGTTCATAGCTGTAGAGTCTGCGGGCACTAATTCGAGAGAGGAACTATAAAAACCTTGGACTCCCGCCTCCCTTCAGCAGCCAAGGCGAAGAGGAGGGCTCAAGGAGCCCAGTGGCTGTCAACCAGCTGGGCCTCTCCCTGCCTTCTCCACAGCAACAGGGGCTCCCACGTGGCTGCCATTTCAGACATGAAAATAAGCCATTTTGTGGAAACTGAAAGGATAGCTGTGTGTACATAACGCCAAGCCAATGAACAGCAATGGAAGAGGATCCAAGCCACTTAGCTTCCTTTGAAGCACAATGCCCAATACTGTTGGCTTTGCTTTTTCACTGAATCGACCAAATTAGCTGGCTCTTTTGACATCTTGTAGACACGACTGGTCAATGCAAGTTGTCCTTTTCTTACATTCAAAAACAAAGGTCTGTTAAGTTGGTTTCATATAGTAAGGAATCATTTTGAATCAAGTTAGTATTAAGGCCAAGCAACCAGTGCAGCCAGCTTTTAAATTTATTATTAATAATAGCTTACATTCATAAAGCGCTGTCTCATTTCCCAAACACTTTCATTCTCTAGACATTTATTACTACTCCTGTTACAGGGAAGGCAATGTTCTTGGCTCCATGGAGAAAATAAACATGTTAGCCGAATAGCAGGGGCTCATTAAGCAGAGTGGCCCTCATTGTGCCCATTGCGCAACTGAAGAAACTCAGAACTAAAGAAGTGATGCTATTTGCCCCAGTCACACAGTGTTTTAGTGGCCAAGCCAAAAGCAGCAAATCCAGGCCCTCCGGCCCCTGCTAGGTGCTAGCTCATTGCACCACACTGCCTTTCCTTAGGTGTGTCTGAGGAGCTCCCCAGTGGAGGGCAGGGAGTGCGGTAAAGTACAGGGGCCATGGGCCTGCACTCCTTCTCAATTAAAAACAAAACACATGGACAACAGGTGGGATTGACTTTGGGGGGAATGGGTGAGTGGGGAGGGGGACAGAGGGGAACAAAAAGGGGATGGATGTAATACAACAACAATAAAGTTAAAAAACAAAAACAAAACCAAAGCCCTGGCTGGTGGCTCAGTGGATCGGCACCCACCTGCAAACCTAAGGGTCACTGGTTCAATTCCCCAGCCAGGGCACATAACCAGGTTGCAAGCCAAGTCTCCAGCCAGGTCTGTAGCTGGAGGCAGGTGAAAGGCAACCATACACTGATGCTTCTCTCCCCTTCTTCCTTCCTCCCTGCCCTTCTCTCTAAAAAATAATGAATATGTTCTTTAAAAAAATAAACAAAAACAAAGCCCTCTTGCTGAACTCCCATGTATAAAGCAAATGAAAGTGGAGTTTCTCTAGGTAAAGTGGGTATGAAAACACTGGTGGTATAATGGATCCTGGCTCTTCCATTGACAAATTGTGTGACCCTGGATGAATTACTTTAGCTCTAGGCCTTAGTTTCCCCATCTGCCAAAGGAGGGAATTGGACTCACTAAATCTGTGAATACTAACATGGCTGATCATCACTGACCTAGAGGGACTTGGTAAAATATAGATTTCAGGCTCTTTGTCATATTTGATGATAATTCCTAGGGCAGAGGGCCTAGGAGTCTGCATTGTAATAAGCTCCCCAGAAGCTTGTGCTTCATAGTCAAGACAGGTGTGAGGTGGTATCTCATTGTGGTTTTAACTTGCATCTGTCTAATGGCTAGTGATGTCTATGGGCCATCTGTATGTCCTCCTTGGAGAAGTATCTATTCAGGTCCTTTGCTCATTTAAAAAAAAATATTTTATTGTTATTGTATTACATTTATCCCATTTCCCCCCCACTGTTCTCCCCTGCCCCATCCTCCTTATCCCCTCTTCCACAGTCCATCCCACATGTTGTTGTTTGTCTTTCTGGTATAGAGTCTTAGTTCTTCCAATCCATAAACACAGGATATCTTTCTATTTATGTCTTCTCCAACTTCTTTTTCCAATGTCTTGTTAATTTTAGTGTACAGCTTTTTCACCTCCTTGGTTAATTTTTTTCTAAGTATTTAATGTATTTTGATGCTATTGTAAATGAGATTACTTCTCTTTTAGATAGTGCATTGTTACCATATCTGTTTCTGCTTTCGATCTGTTGCAATATTGGTTATCATTAATGTATATGAAGAAAATCCAGTCTCACAAAATATGTATTTTTTGAAAAATAGAGCAGCACTCTGTAATTGCTTTTGGAGACAATTGTGGATATTCTTCTTTGATATTAAAGCTAACCTTAACAAATGATAGCTTCTTAATGGTTATCTACATTGTGGAGTTTAAAACCACATTAATTAACCTTACATAGTCTGTTATACCAAAGTCCATTGATCTATCTTGAATTCTGCATTGATCTTTGACTTATGCATGATTTCAGAATATACACTGACCATTTCAAGAGTACTGACTTCTGAGTTGTGAAGATCTTCCAAAGGTTTATGCTTTTAATTGTACAACATTCAAAAAGTCATATGTGTTACTATTATTACCAGTAGCATCAGAAAATAGTTGTTTTACCTATTAAAAATTTGAGCTTTCTAAGAGTTAAAAAAAAAAAAGAAAGAAAATACTAACTACTGGAAAACTATCAAGCTGACTGTAGTGGACACATTTTCTAAAATTCTAAATTTTGCTTGAAAGTTCAAATCCCATCATTGGTGACAAATATTGTCAGCTGTTTTTCTTGTAATGACAGGCTTATTTTGTTCATTTTTGAGAAAATATCTGCCAAATATCCAAGTGTGTATAACCACAGTTTTTCTATCAGTTGTCCCTTTAAGTAAATAAATGGACTTCCATGAAAAACGTGGCTAGTTCAGTATGCAAGTCAAACAATTTTACAAGTGCTTTTCCTCAAGATAACCATTGCACTTCAGTGTGCACCAGAAATAATTTATGCATACAAGTACATGGGATTTAAGACTTAATGAAAATAACATTTTTTAACAGCTTCATTATGGACATTACTAGGGAAAACTGGCTTTTTATTTTTTTTCTGTGAGTGCCTGGCAGTGGAAAGTACAATGACTGCTAGGACAGTGGAGCCACTGCCTTGATTCACACTAACATGCCAGAAGCCTTATCTCCCTTGATTCTGTACCTTCAGTGCAAATGTAAACACAGTAAAATGCACAGAATGTCTTAGTATTATTATAAAAATAGTGTTGGCCTCAGAAATCCCCTTGATGGGTCTTGGGACCTGCAGAGTCCATGGATCATGTTGGCTGAACCACTGGGCAACAGCGTCCTGTATCCAAAGATGTATTTCCTTCACTCACTCACTCACTCACATTCACTAAATACCTGCTATGTTGCAGCACCCCCTACACCTTAGTTATATTTCTACCATTACAATCTGTTCTCCAGAACAAGCTGAGGGGCTAGAACTAAAACAGAATGCTTCCTCCAACTTGAAAGGTGGGAGGAGTCCACTTAGACCATCACAAGGGTGGTATTTCCCAGTGCAGCCTCTTTGTCCAGACCCAATATAGTCTCATGCCATTTTGTACTGACTCATGCCACTCACCCAGGTATGCTGTGTAAGCATTAGTAAGCTAGCCTACAAGGATAACCACCCCAGAGCCATCCACAATATTACAGACTTGATGACTTTTACAAAGGTGAATGGAGTAATTCCAACCCTAATGTTCCATTCTGCCTTACTTTACTTCATAAAGTAAGTCTATATACTTTGTAAATATTTTGTGTAGTTCATCTGTTTTAATATAGTACAATACTTTATACTATATATGCTATGTGTATATATAGACTATAATGGATAGTTTATACATATTGAATCATCAAAAATGGGAATATTATATAGCAGTTACAGATGTCAGTCACCACACGGTATTAATATATTTTTTTTTAATTTTTAATATTTTCTTTTAAAATAATGCATAGGGCCCTGGCTGGTGGCACAGTGGATAAAGCATTAGCCTGTGAACCCAAGGGTCGCTAGTTCGATTCCCAGCCAGGGCACATAACCAGGTTGCAAGCCAGGTCTCCAGCCAGGTCCATAGCTGGAGGCAGGTGAAAGGCTACCATACATTGATGTCTCTTTCTCTCTCTGCCTCTCTCCCTTCCCCTCTCTCTAAAATAATAAAATCTTTTAAAATATAAAAATAAATAAAATAATGCATAGAGAGAGGAGTGGGAACAGTGGTGGGTGAGGTGAAGTGAGCAAAAACTGCTTTATTTATTGTTGTTGTAATATTTATTGTTGTTGTAAACACTTTCATTTAAAAAACTGTCCATTTACCGATAAAAATGAAAATTAAATGTAAACATAAAGTGTTAAAAAATATATGCCCTGGCTGGTGGCACAGTGGATAAAGCACCAGCCTGCAAACCCAAAGGCTGCTGGTTCGATTCCCCAGCCAGGACACATAACCAGGTAGCAAACCAGGTCCCTGGCCAGGTCCATAGCTGGAGGCAGGTGAAAGGCAACCACACAATGATGTCTCTCTCCCTCTCTGCTTCTCTCCCTACCCCTCTTTTAAAAATGCTACATAAAAAAAAAAAAAAGTTACATAAAATAAAATAATGCATAGAAGAACAAATATGATCAAATAAATCACATATCTTTCATAAGGACAAAGCTCAGTTTAACCTCAGTCTCCTAAGGCAGATTTGGCATGGAAGCCTTACGTCTATTAATGATGAGTCACTGCAATTAAGAACGTATCAGAAAATAAAAAGCTGGAGATAGGGTTTTCAATTAGTGTGGTGTGAGGCTTAAAATCAATCATAGAAGCTGCAGCCACTTATTTACTTAAAAGTCTTCTTTAAAAGAAAAACACTTGCAAATTCTAGTGTTCTTCTAAACTTTTGATAAAAGTTTCTATGCTTGGTTCCATTATAAAAAATGTTTTTTTTTAAGACTTTATTTATTTTTAGAGAGAGGGGAAGGGAGGGAGAAACAGAGGGAAACATCATTGCGTGGTTTCCTCTCTCACGCCCTTAAATGGGGACCTGGCCTGCAACCCAGGCATGTGCCCTGAATGAGAGTCGAACCCTCGACTCTTTGGTTCACAAGCGGGCATACAATCCTCTGAGCTGTACAAGCTAGGGCTCCATTCCAAAATTTTTATTTCATTATACTTTCCCTTTCCATCTTCCCTGCCTGTCTCTTCATCTGATGCAGCTTCATAAAGCCCATCCAACTAGTTATTATTATAATCATAGTGAATTATACTACTTTCAACAAATGGTTAAATTTGTTCCTATTGGTGCAAATGTGAAGTGCATCTTGCGTATTATTAACACTCATTATTGAATAGCTAATGTTCCATTAAAATAAGGGGGAAACATTTAAGTACAAATGCAGGAAATTCTACCCTCTGGGGCAATGTTCCATAGTCCATTTGTTCCAGAGTGGGATAAATGCCAAAAGTCGCAAGGTATCATCAAAAGTTTATTTACATTCATCTGTGGTTATTTCCCACACAAATATAATATATTCTGTGTTTAAAATGTATAAAGCCAAGGGAGCCCTTCTCACGCTGTTTGCAGTAAAATATGGCTTACCGGGTCTCTTTGATGGACCACTGACAAATAGGCTCTTGTTGTCCAACTTTCACTCTGCTGAGGGTAATGATTCAGCAGTTCAGAAGGTTAATTCCTGAAGATAGTGTTGTCTTTGGCTTGAACAGATGTTGGCAGTGCTTTAATGTGGTTATCAAACTAGGCTGCCCTTCATTCTTTGCTCTCTAAGCCTGGAGCATTGTTCCACGAGGCATTCCAGCCCCCCTCTATGGAGATCCAGCGGGGCTGAACATACCACAGCATTACTCCTGCCAGCACAGGCTCCTCTGGGGTCACTGTGGATGTTGACAATATACAGCGCAGAAACTGATCGGGACAGACTTAATCTTTAAAATATCTGTAAATATTTGGGAGTCCATCAAGGTTTGGAATGTCTGATGCTTTTGATGCTCACATTCAATAACCTGTAAAACTACTCACTCATTAGATGCTCAAATCCCTCAATAGTTTGATAAGCTGGCTTCTCAATGGTTTACTATATCCTTTACTATCTTTGTGGCTATATCAATCTCCCAAATGTCTGGAATAGTTGCTTGTATAATCAAGATGTTCACGCCCACCAAATGGAACCAACAGCAGGCAAGAGTCCAAATACCCAGCAAGTTCAATTTTGCTGGTGCTCCTATGAAGTGAAAAAATCCATTGCTACCAGCTGGGCAGAAGAGAGAACCCTTACTTAGCCTAGGACAGATCATTTCCACCAAAGCACAGATTCTATTTCTCTGGCCACTGAAATGGTAGCATCCCCAAAACACAGTACTGTTTCAAAATCAAACTGTGGTGGTTGCCAAGTCATTATGTTCCCAAGCACTGGACAGAAAGAAATACAAGAACATCCTGATCTTATGGAATTTGTCAAGTTGGGGAGCCCAGGGTTATACCTATGAAACAAATCAAGAGCGATCAGTACCAGGGGGAAGATGACTTAGTGCCAAAATGAATGGTATGGTTCTGGATCACTAACACCTTGGAATGCCAGAAGGACAGAAAGTAACGACAATAGTGATTTATATTGATTTGCAATACAGCTTTATTGAAGTCTTCCTCTGAGCCAGCCGAAAGTTAGGTACTGAGGATACAAAGATGAATCAGACTGAGTCCTGTCTTCAAGGAGGTCACAATCCAGTGAAGGAGACATATTTGTAAACAGATAATGTCAACATGATAGATGGGGCTAAACAGAAGTCTGTGCACAATTCTTTTTTTTTCTTTTTCTTTCTTTCTTTTCTTTTCTTTTCTTTTTTTTACTGAGCATCCAGGCCACCTGGGTTCTAGTTAAAATATAGAGTCTGACTCACTGAGCCTAAGATCAGGGCCCAAGATTCTGCATTTCTAACAAGTTCCCAAGTGATTGTCATGATACTTCTGGCCCATAGGCCAAACTTTGAAATGTAAGAAACTATCTTATCGATGCATTTATTTTCAGGGCAGTAAAGAAGTCATTACAAAAGAAGTGTTCCGTCAAAGGGGTTTGGGATCTTGATGTAGTTCAGGACCACTATATTGGGCAGAAACTCGAAGCTCTGAAAATACTTGAGGAAATGGAGCAAGATGTATCACTGCTTACTCCGATGGTAATAATGACAACAAATCACTATGTGTAGGCCCAATGCAAATTTATTTCTATGTATGGTCTCATATAATCCTCACAGCAACCCTGTGAGGATTTATTATTACTATAACTATATAATAGATTTTACCATAGGAGGCTCAGAGCATAAAATATCAAAGTCAGGATAAAGAAAGATGCAAAGCCCAAAGCCAAGAATTGAACTCAGTTCATCCTACTCCAGAGCCCTGGCTGGGCCCTCAGGAGAAGCTTCTATGTAATCTTGCTCAAGGATTCCTGTCCCTGTGCTCTGTTCAACTGCACAATCCTCAAGACACTAAATTACATGAACAAGACTTGTCAATTTGGCGATTAGGAATTCATAGATTCCCTCCTCTGGGCACTGGGCTGGGCTGCCCACCTCTGGGCCTGCCAGCTCTCTTTGCCATAAAGAAACAAGGCTGCTCAGTCCACCATGGTTAAGAGTCTCCTTCCTGTCCCCTTGCTTCCTATACATAATGTAGTAAAGATTTATTTCAGAGGAGGAAACCGAGGCCTAGAGAGTCATGACACGTGTTCAGCCCAGTACTAGCCAAGCAGAAACCAGAAGCAGATAAATCTGCCTCCAGAGAACTTGCTTCCCACTGCTACATTACACCCACCCTGAAATTTAAGGCAGATATAGAAGTCAGGGTCTGGCCTTTAAACAAAAATTTCCTTTCTAAAACCTTGTTTCTCCTTTGATGACTTTATTAAAGGGCTGGGAAAGACTTGCAATGTGTCTGCCTGCTATCTGAACCTCTGAAGGGTTTTTAAAAATACAGGACCATGATTTGGTTTCTATAATATCAAGCACCTGTTGAAACCGTTTGGGTTCTTTTTTGTTGTTGTTCCTTGTTTAATTAGCTAATGCGTTGTTGGCATTGTTTAGACTCACCTATGGCTCTTGTGACTCTGTGACCATAATTCAAAATCCAAAAGGACATAAAGGAAAAGAGACTTTGGCCAAAAAAAAAAAAAATCTTTCTGAGTTCAGTGAAAGTAACCATCTCCCAGGTCTTGAGAGTGGATGACAGGGAAACAGAGCGGTGGAGAGCCAGCCATTGCGCAACTCCAGGGGCACCACACCCACTGTATTGTTCCCTAGGGATGCCATTCATATACAACACTTGGAAGTTTGGTGAACTTCAAAATGCCTGGCTTCTGAGCAGGACCAGGTCCATTGTGTGGGGAACCCAGAGATTATCCAATTGCCAGTGGCCATTTCATATGGGATGAAAATTTATAAGTAAAAAATAAGGTACAAGTATATGTTCACAAGAGATGTAATATAACATTCATAGTATACAATAGCTCCAAATTAATCTCTCTCCAAATGGATAAAGTATAGCACATTCTCAAACTGTAGTATGATACTGCAACTAAAAAAAACAAAAAACAAAAAAACACAGCTACTCCCATCTAAGTACTAACTAACCAGACCAAACCTACTTGGCTTCCAAAATCAGACAAGATCAGGCACATTTAGGGTAGACAATGACCAGAGGGGAGAGGGAGGAGAGAGGAAAGAAGAGGAAGCGTCTAGTGGAACTAGTATAAATGACCCACGGACATGGACAACAGGATGGGGAGTTACTGTGCGAGGTGGCAGCAGAGAGCAATGGGTGGGGACTGGGACAACTATAATAGAAAAACAACAAAAAAAGAAATTTTAAAAAGGAACCAACTACTGACATGTGTAATAAGAATGAACCTCACAGGCATACATTTGAGTAAAAGAAGCCAGACACGAAACATGGAGAAACCAACTCTGCTATTAAAAACCAGGCTAGCACTACCCGTGGTGGTCCCCCAGATCTGTCATTTGCTTCAACAGTGTTTGGATGGAACGGACTCAGGGGCACCCCTTCTTACATCCTCTAACCACCCTCCCATCTCCTTTCCAGTAGCCGCTTTCAGAAACACCTGAGCCATCCTCAGCCTCCAAAACCAGCCCACACTATTTATTGACCTTACCTCATTATTGCCGAACATCAAACAACCACAAGCTCCCAAATACATCAGAATTATTCCAACCAGGTGGGGGCCACCATCAACCACCTGGTCACCCTGCACTTGTGGGCCTCCTACACCTACCTCTCTCTACTTTTCTCTTTCGACAGCGAGTAGCTCTGGAGAGCGTGTGCTACTTCCAAGACTTAGTGGAGAAGCAGAGAGGTGCCACGTGTCCTTTTTTTTTCCTAAGATTTTATTCATTATTTTCAGAGAGAAGGGCAGGGAGGAAGGAAGAAAGGGAAAGAAGCATCAATATATGGTTGCTTTTCACCTATCTCCAGCCATGGACCTGGCTGGAGACCTGGCTTGCAACCTGGTTATGTGCCCTGGCTGGGAATCGAACCAGTGACCTTCGGGTTCACAGGCCAGCGCCTTATCTACTGTGCCACCAGCCAGGGCTCAATTATTTAAATTTATTAAAGGTAGAGGGTCTTGTAAGAGGACTGTGTTCCAATCGATCACAGCCCTCAGACAATTGATAAGACAAGAACAGCTGCCCTCTTCAGGGTCCACGCCCTACAGCAGTCCCAGGAACAGATCCCACTGGGAGCACACAGATTTGTCTTTGGAAGAGGATTTTGGAGAATCCCAGCTCTGCCTTAGGCTTCCTGTTACCTATGGCCTATAGCTGATGCATCTCACTTAGGCCTGTCCCACCCAGAATGTTCCCTTCGTTCTGAGTATTTTTATTCCTTCTTCTATTCCCTAAATCCAATGTTTCTCTTTTCCATGGCCTGTCCCCTCAGGCTTCTGCTTTCTGCTCCTAGGGATCTCTGAAAACAAGGCCATAAGTAACAGGTAGAGGTAATTTGGGGAAATCAGAACTCCTGGCTGGCTGATGAGAGAGTTTTAAGTGCAAACAATACTACCAACAACAGCTAACACTAAGAGGTAACAATATGTCATGTATTGTTTTAAATGTTTTATAAGTATAAAATCACTTAATAATCATAATGACCTTTTGAGGAGTTGATCTTAGCATCACCATTTTCCAAATTAAAAAAAAAATATTGATAGCCTTGGCTGGTGGCACAGTGGATAAGGCGCCGGCCTGCGAACCCAAAGGTCGCTGGTTCAGTTCCCAGCCAGAGCACATAACCAGATTGCAAGCCAGGGCTCCGGGCAGGTCTATAGCTGGAGGCAGGCGAAAGGCAACCATACATTGATGTCTCTCTCCCTCTCTGCCTCTATCCCTACACCTCTCTCTAAAACAAATAAAATCTTTTTGTTTAATTAATAAATAAAATCTTTAAACAAACAACAAAAAGAGAAGAAATTGAGACTTGAAGAGATAAAATGACTTACCCAAGTTAACACAGCTAACAACTGGGTGAGCTGGGACTTGAATCTGGTCCTATTAGACTCCAAAGTCTGTATTCACAGCCACTAAGTTTTGTTACTACAAGCACTAAAGGTTCTACTGCATCATCCCCATTTCGCACCGCATTTCTTTTTTCATTAAATTTATTAGAGTAACATTGGGTAATAATATTGTATAATTTGAGGGTGTACAAAATTGTAATTTGACGTCAGTGTACTTTTACAACCTGAAGTCCAGTTTCCTTCTGTTGCAGTGTATTTGACCCCCTTTACCTACTTCATCCTCCTCCCTCCCACCACAGTCCTCGTAAGCTCAGTGGTCTGCTCTCATTGCAGCCCCGGCTGCTCCTGCCCCAGTGAAGCAGGAGCTGTTACACATTGGAAAAGCTCTCCCACCCCATCAGCTTGGTAAGTACAGGCAGAACACAAGTCTAAATCTAAAACAGTTTTGAAATTTTACAACGCATTCACAAGCACTTTGGTGCTATGAGGGTCTCTATGTTCCTGTGAGTACATGTATGTGTATATTCTCGGGTGTACACAGTAACAGGTATGTGCACACATGTGTGCAAAGTGTTTTGTTTGGACACAAATGTTTGGTGCCTATATCTGTGTTGGGTGCGTGTTTGTGTGTGTGTGCATTTCTCTTCTAGTGGATATAACCATGGTGGGTGTGCCTATGTGTTTGGGTACATCAGTATATGTAAATTTTCTGATTGTACACATGTGTAGTTATATGTATTGCATATCGGTGTCTATGTGTCTGTACTAACATTTATCTGAGAACATGCATCTAGATGTTAGTGTGCAGAGTAAACAGGTTCATTGCACATCTCTCTGTGTGAGGCAGTTATGTTTATATATTTGTGTCTGTCACTGCGAGCATATGTTTGCATGTTTCTATGCATGCCTATATGAGTGCACATCTGTGCACAGGTGGCTTGAGTTCATGGGTATTTGCATATGTACAATTGTCCCCTGGTATCCATGGGTAACTGGCTCTACAACCCACTGCAGATACCAAAATCTGTACATGCTAAACTCCCTTATAAAAATGGTATAGTATTTACATATAACAAACATACATCCTCCCTTATACTTTAAATTATATCTAGATTACCTATAACACCTAATACTATGTAAATACTATGTAAATAGGGGGTACATTATATTGTTTAGGGAATAATGACAAGAAAAAGAGGTCTGTCTGTACAAGTTCAATACAGATGCAACCATTATTGCAACTAACTACATAGTACACATCAGCAACAGTGTAATTTTTTTGAATATTTTCAGTCCAAACATGGTTGAATCCACAATGCACAACCCACGAATACAGTCCACTGTTTATGTTTTAAAGTGTACAACTGTGCTTGTGTGAATTTTTTCTTGCTTGGTGTTCTGTCTGTCCACACAGATCTATGGCACATGTCTGTCAGTGTGTAGATCTATGCACGTATCTGTATACGATACATATATGTATACGATGCATAGCTTGCGTGAATAAAAAGCTATGCAAATTTTTATATACATCTATATGTACATATAGAAACATGTAGCTGCGTCAAAAACCTCCAGCTTGGAATCTCATCTCATCAGATCGTACTGCTACAAATCATACCCACTCATTTTTTGAAGATGTTTCTCTCCTGGCACACCTGTCCTTCCAACACTACTCCCAGGTCCTGGCAACTTCAGTAAGCATGCAGATGATTCTCACAGAACCCTGCTCAGTTCCTTGAACTCCACATCTCCAACATTTGCATACTTGACTCCACTTCAGCCACTCACTCTCACAGGCAACTTTTATGTGTTAATTATGTTGCCCCCCCCCACACCACTCAAAAACTTAGTAGCTTAAAACAAATACAGTTTGATTCTGGTCAAGAAGGTGGGGTAGGTATAAACATGGTACTCGGAACCTCCCACAACCACATCAAGATTACAACTAAATCACAGAACAACTAAATCATTCAGAGTCACCACCAAGATGCAGATTTTCATGAAAACCCTCATAGGGAAGACCATCATTCTTGAGGTTGAACCCTTGGATACAACAGAAAACTTCAAGGCCAAGATCCAGGATTAGCAAGGAATTCCTCCTGATCAGCAGAGACTGATCTTTGCTGGCAAGCAACTGAAACATGGGCATACTTTGTCTGACTACAATGTTCAAAGGCGAAAGGGGTCCATGCTTCATCTTGTGTTGAGACTTAATGATGATGCTAAGAAAAGGAAGAAGTCTTACACCACTCCCAAGAAGAATAAGCATGAGGGAAAGAAGGCTAAGCTGGCTGTACTGAAATACTACAAAGTGGATGACAATGGTAAAATCAATTGCCTACCTCAGGAGTGCCCTTCAGATGAATTCGTTGCTGGCGCTTTTCTGGCCAGCCACTTTAACAGACAGTATTGTGGCAAATGTCATCTGACTTACTGCTTCAACAAACAAACAGAAAGACACGATTGGCACCAGCCTGCAAACCCAAGGGTCACTGGTTCGACTCCCAGTCAGGGCACATACCCAGGTTGCAAGCCAGCTCTCCAGCCAGGTCCCCAGCTGGACATGTTTCTCTCCCTTTCTTCATCCCTCTCTGCCCTTCTTGCTAAAAATAATGAAAATAAATCTTTAAAAAATAAAAATATAAGATACGAACTAACATTAAAAAAAGAAAAATTAACATGAACTCCCATTTCCTTCTCCACAATTTCATAGAAGATTCCTTATCATAGAGCTTAGCAACCTCAGCATGTGGTTTTTTTCTTTCTTTACTAAGTTGAGAACTTTCATCTTTTCACTTAAGGGAAGCACTTCAAAGATTCTCTTCAGCACATCAAAATTGCCAACATCACTTGCAATTTTGCAATTTGGGGTTATTAGGATGAAATAAGGCTTACTTGAACACAGCACTTATGATATGGTGACACTTGATCTGCTACCCTATATGGTTCCATAAGTAACCAGCAGGATAGAGTGGGACCACACTACTCAGAAAAGTGTGCAATTTAAAATGTTTAACTAGGCCCTGGCTGGTGGCACAGTGCATAAGGCACCAGCCTGTGAACCCAAAGGTTGCTGGTTTGATTCCCAGCCAGGTTTAGACCACAGTTGACCGTGAGTAACTGAAACCACACAAAGCAACACCGTGGATGGGGGTAGGTGGCTACTACATTCAAGGTCATGCCTTCAGTAATACTTTCTTTTCTTCATCATGAATCTTCCCCCTCTCTACTTTATCCAGTAATTCTGTATCATTCTAATCCTCGCAAGCACACCAGGATTTCCCTCAATTAAAAAAAAATCTTATTAAAACTCTTATGTAATGATTACATTCTAAATAATATTTTAGATATATTGTAGTAAATTAAGCATTTTCTTTTCCTTTATTTTTCTTTAAAACTTTAAAATCTGATATGTACTGCCCTGGCTGGTATGGCTCAGTGGATTAAGCATCAGCCTGCAAACCCAAGGGTCACTGGTTCAATTCCCAGCCAGGGCACATACCTGGTTGCAGGCCAGGTCTCCAAGCAGGTCTCCAGCTGAAGGCGGTGAAAGGCAACCATACATTGAGGTTTCTCTCTCTTTCTTCCTCCCTCCCTTCCCCTCTAACAATAATGAATAAAATCTAAATAAATAAATAAATCCAGTATATACTTAAATATTTGTAAAAATATGTATGTGTGTAAATGTATTTGTGCATATGTTTGGCAATATTGCAATGATAGTACTTTTAAAAAGTAATTTTTTAAACAAATGAATTAACATAAGCATTTTGAAGTAATGAAAAGAAAACGGCGTTAATATGATTTGAGAGGCTGACAGAAGACAGTAATTAAATGGTAAATTGTCTGGATGTGAAAAAAGAAAAGAAGTACACATTGGTAGTTATAGAATACACAGGGGGAAGTTAAGAATAACACAGGAAATGGAGAAGCCAAAGAACTTACATGCATGACACATGGACATGAACTAAAGGGGGGGCACTGCCAGAGGGAATGGGTGTGGGGCGTACTGGGTGGAGGGGAGCAAAGGAGGAAAAACTGGGACAATTGTAATAGCATAATCAATAAAATATATCTTTAAAAATCTCTCTTGATCTCACTTCTCCACCTCTAGTTTGTTTTTGGGGGTTTTGTTTGTTTGTTTGTTTTTTGCTCCCTTAGAGCAAAACTCAGGAGCAATCTATAGTTACTATTTTCAATTTCTTTCCTTCTCTTCTTCTGATCCTATCAGGCTTTTGATACCACCGCTCCCCTCTAAAGTGGTCTTCTCAAGCTTATCTGACCTCCACATTTTTAAGTACAATAGTTGATTTTCATGCCTCATGTTATTTAACTCATCTGCAACATTGGGTTCATTGATCATTCCTGGAAACCCTTTTTTTAACTTGGCTTCCAGAATACCACACTCCACTCATCCTCTTATTTTATTGACAATCCTTTCCATCTCCTTTGCTGCTCCATCTTAACTTCTGACATCTTTGTAGTGTCTCCAGGCTCGGTGTTTGAATCTATTTTTCTTTATTTATATGCATTATCTTGGTGATTGTATCCAGTTTCATAACTTTAACTACTTTCTATTCTCCAAGAATTCACAGAAATATTTATCCCAGGGTATGGGGAGTGTGGGGCAGGGGAGAACAGTGAGGTGGGAGGGGGAAAATAAACGTAATACAACAACAATAAAATAGTAATAAAAAATATTTATCTCTAGGTCAAATTTCTTCCCTGAACTACAGACTTACACACTCAAGTACATAATTGTATCTCCATTTGGATACCTAATTGCAATCTTAAACTTCACATGTTAAAAACCCAACTCTTGCCCTGGCTGGTGGCTCAGTGGATAAGGTGCCAGCCTGCAAACCCAAAGGTCACTGGTTTGATTCCCAGCCAGGGCACACAAACCGGTTGCAAGGCAGGTCTCCAGCCAGATCTGTGGCTGGAAGCAGGTGAGGGGCAACCATACATTGATGTCTCTCTCCCTCTCTGCCTCTCTCCCTTCCCCTCTCTCTAAAAATAATAAAAATCTTTAAAAAAAAACCCAACTTGTAATCTCCCAGCACAAATCAGCTCCTGCTTTAGTTATTTGCTATCTTTTAGTGATAACTCCACATCTGTATTGTAGTTGTAGGCCAAATGTCTTGGAATCATCTTCATTCCTCCCTTTGTTTCACAACCCTGATCCGATCAGCTTATCGGCAGAATCTGTTGACTCTACTTTTAATATTTATCCAGAACCCTACCACTCCTCCACCACCTTCCTTCCTTTCAGCAGCAAGCAACCAACCAACCATAATGCCTTGCCTGGACTACCATAGTAGTCTCCTAATTAGTTTATGATCTTCTGGATAATTTTCAAGGAGCAGCCAAAGTGATTCTGTTAAAACATAAAATCATTTCACTCCTCTGCTCAAAATTCTGCCATCTTTCTCCACCTTACAGTGAAATTCGAAGTCCTTATACTATTTACAAAGACCACCACAGTCCAATCCATTGCCACTCACCTACTACTCTCCATTTAGTCTAGCCCAATCCAACCACATGCTTCCTCGCTACTGCTTGAACACGCTAGGTACTCTCTTGCCCCAGGGTACTTGACCTTGCTGTTTCCTCACCCTCAGAAGGTATTATCCCAGGCAGCTGCATGGCTCATTCTCTCCTCTCCTTTAGCGCTTTACTAAAAAAATGTATCTTAGTTGAACCATCCCTGGCCACCCTTACCTAAAATGTTAAACCCTGACATGTATTTTATGTTTCTCTTCCCTGCATATATTTTCTCGCTTACTGGAATGACAGGTCCACAAGGCAAATAATTATTTCTCCATTTTATTCAATGCTGCATCCCCAGTACCTAGAAGAGTTCTAATCACTATATAATGTAATGTGTGCTTAGTTAATATTATTGAATACACTGGATAAATTAATAGATCTGGCACTGGCTGGTGGCTCAGTGGACAGGTGACAGCTTGGGAACCCAAAGGTCGCTGGTTTGATTCCCAGCCAGGACACATAACCAGGTTGCAAGCCAGGTCTCCAGCCAGGTCCCCAGCTGGAGACAGGTAAAAGGCAACCACACACTGATGTTTCTCTCCCTTTCTTTCTCCCTCCCTGCCCTTCTCTCTAAAAATAATGAATAAAATCTTTTTTAAAAATTAAATTTAAAAAATAATTAATAGATCTGTGTGTATCCGTGCACACATCTGTATAGTTTCATATGTGGGCACATCTGGTGTTAACCTCTCTGTATGTGCTCACATGTATGTATACATCTGTGTAGGCCCAGTTAGCAAGTGTGGCCAGGTTAAATCTAAATAATAATAGATGATATTTATTGAGTATTCATGCTGTGCCTCGTATTATAACAAGTATTTTGCCTGCAACATCTCATTTAATGCTACCCATTAGGCAGATGGAATGTACCGTTTAAGGACAATCTCTGGAACCAGCCTGCCAGCATTTGAATCCGAGCTCTTCCATTTGCCGACTATGTGACCCTGGACACGTCACTTACCCTCTCAGGGACTCATTTTCCTCATTTGTAAAATGAAGGTAACAATAGTACCTATCTCATAAGATTGTTGTCAAAATTAAATGAGAAAATACATAGAAAGCATTCAGAACATCGCCTGGCACATAGTAAACACCATATAAACATTTGCTAATATTGCCAAGTTAAAGGTTGAGTTTTACTTAGTAATAACAATAACAGTAGCTTAATAGCTTCCATTTGTCAAGTGCTTACTATGTACTAAGTAGGCCCTTTTCATACATTGATACAGATAAATATGCATATACATGTAAAATGTACACATGTATACTTATACATATGTACGTATATACATACATTTTATTATACATCCATTTTAAGTCAAAAAAAGAAAAAGGTTAAGAAACTTGCAGAAAAGGAAATGGCAGCTATTAGTGGTGATGGATACATTAAATAGCTTGAGTGTACTGAATATTTCACATGGTGTATGTATGTCAAGTTGTACACCTTAAATATATCTAATTTTAAATTGTCCATTGTACCTCAATAAATCTGGGTAGAAAAAAAGAAAGAAACCTGCCCAAGGTTGCAAAGCTCTAAATGGGAGATACAGGCCTCAGTGAGGCCAGAACTGGTACCTTCAACCACCCTGAACTAATGCATGTTTGTGTTGTGTCAGTACATGCAGTCAGTGCATGTCTTTGTGTGTGGTCTGCACACCAGGACATGTGAGTGCATGTAGCTGTCTGTTACTGAATTGTATTTCACTGTATGTCCCTGTGAAAACACATGTCTTTAGAGATTATATTAGTCATTTCTTCACTTGCTCTTCTCTGGTACAGCCAGCAGAGGGGGCTCAGGAATTCTTTTTCCCCATCTTGAAGAAGCCAAGAGAATACGTTAAAAACACAGCTTCCTTCGAACACTGCCAATTCTTGGAGGGGATAGGTAGCTATGGTCTATGACTAGTTTTTCATACTCTGAAGGCAGGAATTAGGTAGCCACTCAGATCTCAAATCTTTCCACTCGGGGCCATTTCTGCATGAGAGCAGGCACCCAGCTCCCAGAGACTGCTATGCCACTGTTTTCCAGCATCACTTCCATCTATCCTATGACAGTATGCATGGGCATGGCCCACTCCCTGCCTTCTGGTTATCCAAAGGCCCCCTCTGCAACTTCCTCACAACCAACCAAGTACCCCATTTCTCTTTCATTCCTCTCCACTCTCCTGCCTCCCTTTGGCTGGCTGTTTATGTGTAATTGAACAGATATTGACAATACCAATGAGGCCAGGCTTTGTCTCACTTAAACCTCCCAACAAGCCCGGGAGGCAAGCTTCACTATTTTACCCTCCTCTTTCAGCAACAAAGAAATAAAGGCTCATACAGGCAGGTGCCTTGCCTAAGGTCATACTGTTAATAAGGGGCAGGGCAGAAATTGAACCCAGGTTGCTCTGAATCCAGAGCCTAGTCTTCTTCCCACTGTACTATAGGCTATGACAATGGATGGGTGTGCATCAAAATGCACCTGAGGATGGCCCTGGCCAGTGTGGCTCAACTGCTTATAGTCTCACCCCCATAAACCTAAAGGTTTGATTCTTGGTCAGGGCACATGACTAGGTTGAGGGATGAGACTCTGGTCAGAGTGCATTCAAGAGGCAACAGATCGATATTTGTCTCTTAAATCAATGTTTCTCTCCCTCCCTTCCCCTCTCTAAAATTAGGGAGCATGTCCTTGGGTGAGAAATATTTTTAAAAGTCACCTGAGGGTGTTATTTAAGAAACAACAAAACAAAAACAAAAACACTAAAGTCACAGGATTTGCCTTTGTAATAAAGACCCTGTGTGACTTCTGATGCAGGTGGTCCCTGGCCACACTTGGGGAAGATCAGGCTTCCCAAATGCCCTCTCAGCTTCCCTCAAGCACTGAAAATTCTTGACAGGCCAACTGAACAAAGCTTCAGACCAGTTCCAAATGACTGTGGTGACCAGTCATGGAGTACCTGCCACATTCCAGGCATATTACATTTAGGTCTATGATGTTTTGAGTTCACTTGTTGTAAAAGATACAAGGTCTGTGTCTAGACACTTCTCCAAAGAGGACATACAGATGGCCAATAAACATATGAAAAGATGCTCACTGATCATCAGAGAAATGCATATTAAAACTGTAACGACCAGCCTGTGAACCCAAAGGTCGCTGGTTCGATTCCCAGCCAGGGCACATAACCAGATTGCAAAGCCAGGTCTCCAGCCAGGTCTGTAGCTGGAGGCGGGTGAAAGGTAACCCATACATTGGTGTTTCTCTCCCTTACTTCCTCCCTCCCTACCCTTCTCTCTAAAAATAATGAATAAAAAATAATAAGAAAAAAAATTTAAACTACAATGATATATCATCTCACACCTGTCAGAATGGTTATCATCAATAAATCCACAACCAAGTGCTGGTGAGGATGTAAAGAAAGGGGAACATTTTGCACTTTTGCACTGCTGGTGTGTATGTAGATCAGTTTAATCACTGTGGAAAGCAGTTTGGAGATACCTCAAAAAAATTAAAAATGGAACTGCCTTTTCACCCAGTGATCCCACTTCTGGAAATATATCCAAAGGAACCCAAAACACTAATTTGAAAGAACATAAGCACTCCTATGTTCATTGCAGCATTATTTACAATCACCAAGATATGGAAGCAGCCCAAGTGTCCATCAGTAGATGAGTGGATAAAACAACTATGGGACATTTACACAATGGAATACTCCTTGGCCATTAAAAAAAGAAGAAAACTTTACCCTTAGCAACAGTATGGATGGGCCTGGAGGACATTATATCAAGTGAAATAAGTCAGTCACAGGAAAAACAAATACCATATGATTTCACTCATATGTAAAGTCTAATGAATAATCTGAACTCATAAGCAAAATAGAGACAGACTCATATATGGAGAGCAAGATGACAGCTATGGGTAAGGGGAGGTTAGGGGGTGGAAGGATTGAGCAAAAAGGAAAAAGGACTCATAGACATGGATAATAGTATGGCGATTATGGGGCAATGGGGTATAAGGGAACTAAATGGTAATAGGGAGAAAAACAAGAAAAAAATTTTTAAAAGAAACCAAGAAAACACTATGAACAATTATATGCCAACAATAAACTAGGTGAAATGGACAAATTCCTAGAAACAACATAAACAACCAAACTGACTCAAGAAGAAATACAAAATCTGAATGTACTCCAAAAACAAGCTAAGAGATTCTGTCAATAATCACAAACCACCAATAAAGAAAATCCTAGACCAAACAAATTCACTGGTAAAATCTGTTAAACATTTAAAGACTAAATTATAGCACCAATCCTTCTTAAACTATTTCAAAAATAGAAGACTAGGAAACAATTAATAACATGAAAACAATACTACCCTAATACCAATTCCAGAGAAAGTGACTATAAAAAATAAAAATAAGAAGACTTCAGACCAGTATCTCTTAGGAACAGATGCAAAGTCCTCAAAAAAAAAAAAAAAAAAATACTAGAAAACCAAATGCAGTAGCATGTAAAATGAATTATACACTAAATGAGTTTTGTCCCTAGAATGCAAGGTTGGATCATCATATGAAAGTCAGTGTAATACATCATATTAATAAAACAATGAGAACCTATGTACCCCTATAAGAACCTATGTACCTTTATGTTCATAGCAGCGTTATTTACAATAGACAAATGCTGGAAACAGCCTAAGTGCCCATCAGTGGATGATTGGATCAAAAAACTTTGGTACATCTACACAATGGAATACTACATAGCAGAAAGAAAGAACTCCTAACCTTTGCAACAACATGGATGGAACTAGAAAGTATTATGCTTAGTGAAATAAGCCAGTCAGTGAAAGACAAATACCATATGATCTCACCAATTACAGAACAATAATGAAAAAAACAAACAACAAGCAAAACAGAACCAGGTATATGAATACAGTGAAAAGACCTTCAGTGGGCAGGGGGAAGGGGGGTGGGGGGAGGGGGGAGGCAGAGGCAAAGAAGGGGAGCAATTTAGACAAGAACCTAGTATGGAGGAACCATGGACATGGACAACAAGTGGGATTGACTTTGTACGGGAGTGGGTGGGTGGGGAAGGGGGCAGGGGGAGTAAAAAGGGGATGGATGTAATACAACAAAAATAAAATTTTAAAACTATTTAAAAAAACACGATAATCCCAAAAGATGAAAAAATAATTTTGATAAATGTTGTAAAACATTTTCATGATAAAAAGTCTCCATGAACTAAGAACAGAAGAGAACTTCCTCAACCTGATAAAGAGCATCTATGAAAAATCCACAGCTAACATCATACTTAAGGGTAAAAGACTGAATGCTTTTCCCCTAAGATCAGGAACAAGACAGAATATCTGCTGTTGCCACACTACTGAAAATTATTACCAGGAGAGTTAACAAAAAAAAAGGAGAGAAAAGGCATCCATATTTAAAAGGTAAAAGTAAACTATCTCTACTCAGAGATGTCATGACTTTACATAGAGAAAACCCTCAGAAATACACACACACACCTGTTATAACTAAAAAAAAAAGTGAGTTCAGGAAAGTTGCATGATGAAGGATAAATATGCAAAAATTAGTTGCAGTGCTACACACTGAACAATCCAATAATGAAATTAAGAAAAAAATTACAACGGCATCAACAATAATATTTTTAGAAGTTTAACAAAAGAAGTAGAAAACTTCTACACTGAAAACTAGAAAAGGTTGAAAGTTAAGAAGACCTAAATAAATGGAAACAGCCATAGTCATAACGATGTTGAAAAAAGAACAAAGTTGGAGGACTCACACACACTTCCCGACCTCAAAGTTTGTTACAAAGCTACAATAATGAAGACTGTGTGGTATTGGCATAAGGATAAACATATACATCAGTGGAACAGAGCAGAGTCTAGAAATAAAGCCATATATCTATGCTCAATTGAATTTCAACAAAGGTGCCAAGTCCACTTGATGGAGAAAGAATAACCTTCTTAATAATAGGTGCTGGGATAACTGGATGTCCACATGTAAAAAGTGAATCTGGGTCCCTAATTCATACCATATGTAAAAAATTAACCCAAAATGGATTTCTAATAACTAAATCTATAAAACCATTAGAAGGAACCATTGCTCTGATTCTTCAGGACTTTATGGATTAGGCAATATGCTTTTTAATATGGCATCAAAAGCACAAGCAATAACAGAAAAGTTAGATTAAGTAGACTACATCAAAAGTAAAAGTTTTGTACAAAGGACAGTATAAAGAGTGAAAATACAACCCACAGAATGGGGTAAAGTATTTGCATATCATAAATCTAATTTTTACAAAGCTTGTATATAGATTATATAAGCACTTACACACTTACAATTCAACAGTAAAAAACAACAACAACAACAACAACAAGGCCCTGGCTGGTAGCACAGTGGAAAAGGTGCCAGCCTGCAAACCCAAAGGTCGCCGGTTTGATTCCCAGCCAGGGCATATAACCAGGTTGTAAGCCAGATCCGTGGCTGGAGGCAGGTGAAAGGCAACCATACATTGATTAAATAAATAAATAAAATGAAATAAATCTCCTAAAACTAAATTTCATTTCAACTCTGTATCCTCAGTGACAGATCTCCTTTTTCGAATTCAGTATAAATAAAAAAGAATGCTCATATCATTACAGATTGGTTTTAAAAACTAGGCTGTCTATAATCTGATGTTACAAAACTGGAGTCATAAAACTGTTTTTGTAGGAAATAGTTACAATTCCAATAATAAATATCTTGTTATTTACTTGTCATTAAAAAAGAAAATACAAAGAACAAAAAAACCCTAAAAACCCAGTTAATAATGGGAAAAGGATATGAATATACATTTCTTCAAAGAAGATATACAAGTAACCAATAAGTATATGAAAAAGTGCTCAACATTATTTACTATCAGGGAAATGCCAATCAAGGCCACAACAAGATACTATTTCATGTGTGACACAATGGCTATAATTAAAGGAAAAGAAAACTGAAAATAACAAGTGTTGGCAAGGATATAGACAAACTGGAACCCTCATACATTGTTAATGGGATGTAATATGTAATAGCTGTCTTGGAAAAAAATTATGATACTTCTGCATATGTACCCAAGAGTATTGAAAACATAGGCTCACAAAAACTTATATACAAATGATCACAGCAGTGTTACTCAGAGTACCAAAGTAGAAACAACTCAAATACCCATCAACTTATGAATGAAGGAAATGTGATCTATCTATGAAGTGGATTTCTATTCAGCCATAAAAATAATGAAGTACTGATGCATGTTACCACATGCATGAGCCCTGAAAACATCTTGCTTGTGAAAAAGCCAAATGCGTAAGGCATGTATCATGTGATTTCGCTTACATGAAATGTCCAGGATAGCAAATCCATAGGGATAGAAAGTAGATTAAGAAAGAGGCAGAGCCCTGGCTAGTAGCACAGTGGATAAGGTGCCGGCCTGCGAACCCAAAGGTCGCAGGTTCGATTCCCCAGCCAGGGCACATAACCAGGTTGCAAACCAGGTCTCCAGTCAGGTCTGTGGCTGGAGGCAGGTGAAACGCAACCATACCATGATGTCTCTCTCCCTCTCTGCCTCTCTCCCTTCCCCTCTTTCTAAAAGTAATGAAATAAAATCTTAAAAAAAAAAAAAAAAGAGGCAGAGAGATAAAATAACTTACTTGCTCAAGATCACAGAGGTAGTAAGCAGCCAAGTCAGGATATGAAATCACACCTTTCTATTTCCTGGTTCCTAACAACTCTACTATCTTCACGCATTCATCACTCAACAAACATTGACTATGCTCCTAATACATGCTAAGCACCAAGAATAAAACCATGAATAAGATACAACAAACCCTACCTTCTGGGACCTCACATTAGAGTATGAAAGACAGATGCAAAAACCAAAAACTAAAATGTGGTTAAAACTGAAATCAGGCACTACAGAGAAGGAAAGGTTGCTAGTTCAGATCTTCAGAAAAGGTGAGGATAAAAAGAGCAAGAATTATATAGAGGAAATGCTGTGTGAGCGCAAATAGAAAGGGAGCCAGACAAAATGTTGAGTCATCAAACCATGATGCCAGGCTGACATAAATGAAGGAGAGAGGGAGAAAAAGCTGCGTAGCCTCCTAGGCTGCCCTGCATCCTAAGGAAGTCTAACAAAGCGGTTGTTGGGGATTCCTTAAAGCAAAGTCACAAAGAAGAGCCATATCTCCCAGAAACAAACATGCCCTAACAACCCTTTAGTCTTCAATCATTGACTGGGAGCACCCCATGAGAAACACAGCCTTGAAGCAAAGCTGGAAATGAATTTCACAGCACAGCAGCTGGGACCTTGGACAGCTATGCTCCTAGTAGTTGGAGGTACTCAAGGGGTGGTCTTTATGATTATCACAAGAGTTAAGAACCAGGGAAGGCTTTCAGCATTCCTGATCTTTTGACATGGATTCTAAAATTATAATCTCCTATTGCACAGAGACAATCGAAGGAAGAAAATAAGCACCATATAGAGAAGGCAACTAGATGAGCACTGGTGGTACTTGCAAACCCTTACACTAGCTATGGACTTAGTCCTCAGAGTTTTCAACAGTTTTTTCTTGTCCTAGCTGTACCCATAATGTGCAATACTTACAATCTAGTACTTATTAAATATGGTACAAAATAAAATATAAGTAGATTATCATTGAATGTTACATTCTCATTATAATTCAGTTAATCATTTAACACGTAGAAAAGTTTGTACATTAATATTCAGCCATTCCAGGCAGAGTGTACATTTCAAAGATTTGTGAGTTCATTTTTATGTTTCTCTGCTCTTTTCTCCTTGACAGTAGGACTCTTCTTCCACAGCATGATTAGAATGAATTGGATAGTTTGAACTCATTCATCAGATTTTAAAATGATCTCTTAATCAGTGTTAGCAGTTCATTGAACATTTCTACTGTGAACTTCCATTTTTCTTAAAATCAGAAATAGTGCTGCAGAGCTACAGACAAGTAAAGAGTGTCATATACACATCTTTCTGGGTCTGTCTTGTTATATGGAATATCTCTGCTTCCTCAAAACTGCTATTCAGCCTGCGAACCCAAAGGTTGCTGGTTCGATTCCCCAGCCAGGGCACATAACCAGGTTGCAAGCCAGGTCTCCAGCCAGGTCTGTAGCTG
Organism: Noctilio leporinus; assembly: GCA_004026585.1. Lineage (NCBI taxonomy): Eukaryota > Metazoa > Chordata > Mammalia > Chiroptera > Noctilionidae > Noctilio > Noctilio leporinus. Next base: position 248,905 of record PVIW01001506.1, on the reverse strand, counting down.
GAGGCAGGTGAAAGGCAACCATACATTGATGTCTCTCTCCCTCTCTGCCTCTCTCCCTACCTCTCTCTCTCTGAAAATAGTAAGTAAAATCTTTTCTAAAAAACTGCTATTCACACAGTAGGACATTCAATAAATATTTTATGATTTCATTTTTATGACTTTTTTAATATTTTTAAAAGATTTTATTATTTTCAGAAAGAAGGGCTGGAAGGTAGGAAGAAAGGGAGAGAAGCATTAATGTATGGTTGCCTTTCATCTGCCTCCAGCCAAGGACCTGGCTGAAGACCTGGCTTGCCACCTGGGTATGTGCCCTGACTGGGGAATCGAACCAGTGACCTTTGGGTTTGCAGGCTGGCACCTATCCACTGAGCTACCAGCCAGGGCTTCATTTTTATGACTTTTGAAGATTTCAATATATGGGAGCAAGTGTGTCTTTGTTATATGTGGCTACTGAGAAGTTTAAGCTGATCTTATAATAACCGTTGCCAATCTGAACGTTACCCACTCACATCAGTAGAGATTTTGGTGTCTGGGTCCTATCCAAATGCCTTATCAGACACGTATTGTGTATGACATCTTCCTTCCCCTCCCCCTTCTCTTCCTTCCAATCCCTTACCTTACAGCAGTCTTTTAAGTTTTAAGCAAGATCAACAGGAGTTCTTTAGTCAAAGTCACATTTTAGAGGAGTTCTGCATCTCCCAGGGGTAGGCCCACTATAGTATCCTTGATGTACTCAGTCATTAACTGGAAGCAGTCAATAGGCTCCTTGAAGTCAGAGATCTGAGAGTTGCCTTTCATGGCCTCCACAGTATACTTTAAGAAAATGAAGGACTGCATCTCACACTGGGCACTCCTTACTGAAAGCACACAAATAAGAAGTAAAATCTTATTTGGGGCAGAGATAACTTGCCCCTGGCCAGAAACTCACTGATTCTTTTAGATCATACTTGAAAGATGCAATTAAACACATGACCTTTGACTTACACAGAGCTGGGTTCAAATCCCACGTCCTCCAGTCGGTGGTTGTGTGAATTTGGGCAAGTTACTTAAAAATAGTACCAACTTCTTCATCTGCGAAATGAAGAAAATGATAACATGCTTGCCAAGTTAGGACTATTGGGAGGATAAAATGAGATAACTTTCCAGGTCCTGTGGAGGAGGATATTGCTTGGCTTCAGATTTCTTAGCATAATACTTTATTCAATTCTTCCCCTTCTCCAATAACCTGATATCAAATCTAATGAGAGGAGTCTGTTTATCATCCCTTTGCCCAAGAAGGCTGTATTTTTTTTCTCTCAACCTTAGAGTAGTAGATACTATGTATTTTTAATCTTCCCTACCCGTCCTTCTAGGACCAGCAATCTCCACCCCTTTATTTTGAGGACAACTTAATATAAAAATGTCATTCCCATGAAAATCACTATATTCTTTTTCTTAAATTTTATTTATTAATTTTTTCAGAGAGAGGGGAAGAGAGAGAGGCAGAGAAGGAGAGAGACATCAATGTATGGTTGCCTTTCACCTGCCTCCAGCCACAGACCTGGCTGGAGACCTGGCCGGCAACTCGGCCATGTGCCCTGGGCTGGGAACCAAACCAGCGACCTGTGGGTTTGCAGGCCAGCAGCCTATCCACTGAGCCACCAGCCAGGACAGAAAATCACTATATTCTTACATGACGCCACAAAGTGTTAGACTTGACTCAAACTGGATCAGTCAGAGCCTTTCCTGAAAACTTTTAAAACCAGAACTGAGGAGCAAGTCAGTCAAAGCCATAAGATATAACATTCCAGCAAGCCCTCAAGAGCTGTGGTTTCTGTCAGGAAGAGGAAGGCAGTTTGCAGTAAGGGAGGATGAGTCTGACACATACACTACTATATAGATGGATAGCAGAGGATCTCTTTTGTACTCAGTTCTTTGGCTGTAATTGTTCCTGAGGTTGGGTTGTTCAAACTATTCCATGGGTTCTGATAACCATTTTTTAACAAAAGGACTTCAGACTGGTTTCCCCTTACAACTAAGGGTCCCAAAAAATATAACCAAGATCTATCACTGACTCCCTTGGTTGATCCATTTTCTTTCCCAAATATCAAACATTTCCCTTGGTAATATTTCTTCAGGCAAAGGAAACAAGAGAAAAAAATAAACAATTTGAATACATCAAACTAAAAAGTTTTTGCACAGCAAGGGAAACCATAAGCAAAACAAAGACAACCTACTGAATGGGTGAACATATTCACCAATGATACATCTGATAAGAGTTTAATATCCACAATTTATAGAGAACTCATACAACTCAATACGAAAACACCAAATAATCCAATTTTAAAATGTACAAAGGACCTGAATAGAGACTTCTCCAAAGAGGACATACAGATGGCCAATAGACACAAGAAAAGATGTTGAACATCACTAATCATCAGAGAGATGCAAATTAAAACCACAATGAAATATCACCTCACACCTATCAGAATGGCTACCATCAATAAAACAACCATTACAAGTGTTGTGGAGAATGTGGAGAAAATAAACCCCTTGTGCATTTTTGGTGGGAAAGCAGATTGCTGTACCCAGTATGGAAAACAATATGGAAGTTCTTCAAAAAATCAAAAATGTAACTGCCTATGACCCAGCAATTCCACTTCTGGGAATATATCCAAAGAAATCTCAAACACTAACTTGAAAGGCTACATGCACCTGCCTATTCATTGCAGTGTTATTTACAACAGTCAAGCCATAGAAGGAACCCTGTGGTCATTAATGGATGACTGGATAAAAAAAAGCTGTTGTTCACATATACAATGGAATGTTACTCAATCATTAAAAATTATAAAATCTTACCATTTGCAATAGCATGGATGGACCTAGATGGTATTATGCTAGGTGAAATAAGTCAGAGAAAAACAAATACTATATGTGAAATCTAAAGAAGAATAGAAAGAAACAAAATAGAAACATACTCATAGATACAAAGAGCAGACTGATAGTTGCCAGAAGGGAGAAGAGGTGGGGATTCTGGGTGAAAAAGGTGAAGGATTGAGAAGTACAGATTGGTAGTTACAAAATAGTCATGAGGATTTAAAGTACATCATAGGATATATAGTCAATAATACTGTTATAATTATGTATGGTACCAAGCGGATAGTGGCTATATCAGGGGAAATACTTTGTAAAGTATATGATTGCTTGGCCACTATGCTGTACATCTGAAACTAATACAAAATAATATTGAATGTAAACTGTAATTGAAAAGAAAAATAAATTGAAAACTAAAACAAAGCAAAACAAAAAGTTTATGTCAATTCTCTAGGTATTGCAAGTATATGTATGTTGCGCATACTTGTTGAATTGCTATTAAAATCATTACATTTCAAACTATTAAAAAAGACTCTGGAGTCTGACAGACTTCCATTTTATTCCTCTTCTTCAATCTATTGGCTATATGATCCTAAGCAATTAAACAGAGGCCCCCATTTACCTCATCTGTAAAATGGACATAATATGTACCTCCAAGTGCTTTGATTATTCCTTGAGTTAGTGCATATAAAGTACTTTACATTGTGCCTGCAACAAAGTGAGCCACAGTGGGCAAGTGAAAATGGGACAAAACATTACAGTGGAGGAATCGGTCTGTCACAATGCACACCAGTTTTTCAATTTTGTCATCACTAATAGTGGGACTTATGTGTCAGAGACTCTGTGCCTCCTCGTGTGTACAGCATCACCTCTGAACTAGGTGTGCAAAAAATAGTTAATGACAACCAGATTAAGCCTTTAGATCTAACATGCAGTTGCTATGAATCACAGGGGAACAATTTAAAGGACAAGTTAAACAACACCATGAGGAAACCATGAAAGAAAAACTCAGGAAAGTGGAGCATTCAATAGAACAACTGACCTGGTATCTGAAACAAGTCAATGGTATGATCTTTTTCACTCTGCCCATGAAATTCTAATGTGGGGGGCCAGGGGTTCCCACCACACATCTGACAAGCAACTCTCAGAATTGTGGGTGCCCTACAATTCAACTCAATTCTGGCACTATGGCATCAGATTCCACAAGATAAGGGTGAAGTTCTGCAAGACCCCACCACCACCTCACCATGACCCATACTTCCAACCCATCAGCTATAAATCAGAAGTTCCCATGACCCCTATCCTGAGTTTCAGTAATTTGTTAGAGTGGCTTTCAGAATCCAAAGAAACATTTTACTTACTCAGGAACCGCCAGACCGAAGACATGCACAGGGCAAGGTATGGGGAAAGGGCCTAGCGCTTCCATGCCCTCTCCAAGTGCAACACTCTCTCAGCACAGCCCTGTGTTCACTGACTCAGAAGCTCTCCGAACCCTGTACTTCGCAGCTTTTATGGCAGCTTTAGTACACAGTCATGGTTGATCAAATCACTGGCCAGGGGCACTTGAGCCTTTCTTGCCTCCCAGAGAGAAGGGCTGAAAGTTTCAATCCTCTAATCACCTGGTTGGTTCCCCAGACAACAAGCCCCCCATCCTTAGGTGCGTTCCTAAAATCACCTTAATCACATAATAACAGACACCTTGACACCATTATGTTCTCATCAGTTGGGAAACACAAGTTTTAGCAGCTCTGTCAGAAATGGGAATAACTTAAAAAAAAAAAAAAAAAAAAAAGAAAGAAATAGGAAAAAAGGCCAAATATATATTTGTTATTAAAAATCACAATATCACACATGGGGACTTAAAAGGTGGAGAGACAGCAGGAATGTTCTAGATTAGGAGAGAGTTAAGAGCTGTAACTACCAAAATGACCCTTGATTGATAGCTGGTTTGAATAAAGCAGACACTTTTGGAGTAATCAAGGAAATTTAGATGCAGTCTGTATTTTAAAGAATATTAGGGAATTATTGTTAAGTTTGTTAGAGGTAATCATTGTACTGTGGTTATATAGAGAAAATATCATTTTGTTAATGATGTGAGTAAATATTATGTAGAGGTGAACTATCATGATATCTGTAATTCACGTTAAAATATTTAAAACCAGCCCTGGCTGGTGGCTCGTGGAATGGTGCTGGCCTGCAAACCCAAAGGTGGCTGGTTCAATTCCCAGTCAAGGTACATAACCAGGTTGCAAGCCAGGTCTCCAACCAGGTCTATAGCTGGAGGCAGGTAAAAGGCAACCATACATTGATGTTTCTCTCTCTCTTTCTCCCTCCCTTCCCTCTTTCTAAAATTAAAGAAATAAAATCTTTAAAAAATACATTTAAAAACGGATTAAGCAAATACAGCAAAATTATTATAATTGCTAAATTTAGATGATGGTATATGAGTATTCATTGAACTACATTTATTCTACTTCTCTGTATGTTTGAAATTTTTCAAAATAAAAATGTTTGAAAATACTTTTTTTCATACATACAAAAGCTGAGAGAATTTATTACCAGCAGAACTGTAATACAGGAAATGTTGAAGGAAGTCTTTTAGGCAGAATGAAAATGTTACCAGATGAAAATCTGGATATACACAAAGAAATGAAGAGTACCTGAAATGGAAAATTCTAAACATAGAATTTTTTACTTACTTTTTTTTTAATTAAAGATTTTATTTTATTTATTTATTTTTTTAGAGAGAGGGGAAGGGAGGGAGGCAGAGAGGGGGAGAAACATCAATGTATGGTTGCCTTTCACCTATCTCCAGCCATGGATCTGGCTGGAGACCTGGCTTGCAACCTGGTTATGTGCCCTGGCTGGGAATCGAACCAGTGACCTTTGGGTTTGCAGGCCGGCACCTTTCCACTGAGCTTTTACTTACTTTTAAAAATCATTTTAAAAAAGATCACTGAATCTTTTCCATTTGGTCTAGAGCTAGATATTAAATATGGCCTCTGGCAGATTGTACAATTAAAATCTGTTAACGTTATAAATGGGCAATTACCAATAAAAATATGTAGTCTCACTTCTTTAGAAATTTGAAGGCTCTGGAAACTGGTCCTTATATTTCCTCCCAGGAACATTCTTGGGTTGAGTGACAGCTAGCCTTAATCTCCTTTTATAAAGGAGAAAATTGCAGCATAATGAAACTGGTATTTGCCTTCTCAAAGAGAATGACAATTTTATATTTAAGAAAAAATCAGATGAAGGAAAATAGGCTCTAGAAGCACAGGAAAAGAAAGACCAAAGGGAGGCATCAGAAACTGTTCCACCTACAAGTTCATGGCTAATCAGTAGGATGCCAACCTTGAGAAGTAACATGGCTTCTGATAGCACAAGCTCTTGGGGGAAAACAAAAGCTTCTTGCTTTTTTTTCTGGGAGTTGTTTGCCTTCACTGAATGTTTAGAATGATTTACTGGTGTTTGCAAAAGATAGCTTAATTTCTTTCTCTTTTTTTTTTAAGATTTTATTTCATTATTTTTAGAAAGAGGGGAAGGGAGAGAGGCAGAGAGGGAGACGGACATCAATGTATGGTTGACGGACATCAATGTATGGTTGCCTTTCACCTGCCTCCAGCCACAGACCTGACTGGAGACCTGGTTTGCAACCTGGTTATGTGCCCTGGCTGGGGAATCGAACCTGCGACCTTTGGGTTTGCAGGCCAGCACCTTATCCACTGTGCTACCAGCCAGGGCTAATTTCTTTTCTCTTTTAATAAATATCTTGTGGATTGGGACAGGTGGTACAGGTTCATTGGCAAAAGGTTAGCTGTTTTTGTAAAGGTGCATGTTATCACTTTCAAAAGAGGGTGGTTCATTTTTAAAAAGCCATTGTGGAAGACTTTACAGAGGTGAAGAAAGCATATGAGACAAACATTTTTTCTCCACTTTATCACATTTGGAAATTGCTTCTCTGTGAGATGACCATAAAACTTATGGAAGTCTATAAAGCCAAGGTTAGGGAAAGAGTGACACTTCCATTGTCTTCCAGAGTGAATACTCACAACACCTAGTTTCTGGCCCCATTTTCTACACATACGAGTGATGTGGGGAAGGTGTCACAGGGATGCTTAGTATCACTAGCCGTGTGCCTGGTCCCTCACTGCACTGCCGGCAATCTTACCCTGCGTAAGCAGAGTCCCATAGTTGCAAGTGCTTCCCAAACGCGGTGTCCTGTTCTTGCACATGTGCAGTGCAAAAAAGGGGAATTTTCTACACTTAGCCAAATAAATTTTAAAATGGAGGGAAAATAGTCACCGCTAAAATCATACTTAATGGGAAAGGATTGAATTCTTCATGCCTAAGATCAGAAATAAGACAAGGTGGTCTGCTCTCACCACTTCTATGCAACATTGTACTGGAATTCTAGATGAGGCAATTAGCAAAAAAAATGGCACTAAAGGGCATCCAAACTGTAAAGAAAGAGGGAAAGCTAGCTTTGTTAACAGATATCATGATCTAATATAGAAAAAGTCCTGAGGAATCCACCAAAAAAAAAACAAAACAATGAGAGCTAAAAAATTAGTTTAGAAATACACTTACAATGAGCAATTCAAAAATAAAATTGAGAAAACAATCCCTAATTTTGAACCATTTTATAATAATATTGATTGAGTCATGCATATTGGAAAATGTACAGAATCACATGGTACAAATTATATATTGCATGTGATATATATCAAATACATCTAAAATAAGCAAAAATAATTTAAAAACAAGATGAAAATAATAATGTTATATTTGTATCTGGGGAGAGAGCAGCATAGAAGAAATACACTTAGCTGTGAATGGTTGTCTCTGGGGCTTGGGGTTCAGAGGCCTTTCAGTTTTATTTATCCACTTTTTTATTCATGTTTTAAATTGTAGTAGACTTTATTTTTATGGTTTTTATAACCTTACTTTTTATTTTTTACATTTTTATTAAAATATGGTTTACATACAATATCTTGTTAGCTTCAAGCAGGCAACATAGTTATTCAATATTTATATAACTAACAAAGTGATCACCATGATAGGTCTAGCAATCATCTGTCACCATACAGTGGTATTATGATATTATTGACGACATTCCTTATGCTGTGCATAACATCTCCATGACTTACCTATTTTACAACTGGGAATCTGTACCTCTTATTCTCCTTCACCTTTTTCACCCTTTCCCCCAAGCCCTCTTTAGTCTTATTTAAAATAGTCCATTTCAGGATTGTATGGCACTAAGTGGAGGAAAACTGGGCCTTTTAGTCATGTGTAAATCAGTGGGAAGTTCACTAGCCGGAGAATGAAAAAAACTAGATTTTGATGCCAACTCTGTCCCTCTACCTCTCTGATCTTCCACTTTTCTCATCTGTAAGATTGCTTAGCTCTCCAATTTCTAAAGCTCTCCCAGTTCCAACAAGCTAACATTTTATGATTCTACATAATTCAAATTTCATTCTTTAGAAAGTAACATTATCAGCATTTGAAAATTGCTTAAAAATGATAACACATTATGAGAAAACAAAAACATGAATAGTTTACTATTGCCATCCTCAGCACACCCCTTTAGATTGCTTTACCAGACAGTAATCTATATTCTGATAGAACAGCCAGAAAATAGAGACTTGTTTTCCACAGTATGAATGACCTCTGGTGGTTTCATGATCTGAAAGTAGCACAGATCAAATTACAAAGTTGGTTTTTGTTATTTTGTTTGTTTTGTACTTTTGTTAATATACATAAGTTAGATATTCAACTCCTACTTTGATATGGTTCTCTGTTTCTACCAGTTCACAACCCCCAACATGCCCTCCCTCCACCCTTATTCCAACTCCCTGCCCCATTGGTTCCTTGTTAGCAGCATTCACTTTCAGAGAGATTGTAACGTTCCTGAAAGAACACCAAAATACAGTTCTGCTCACCATTAATCCTTGTCTATTCCAGCCCTCCACAGCACAATCGCCTCTCTTATTTCATTCATTGCTCCCCCATCCACAACCTGCACATATTTGCAGTCAATCGGAGAAGTAATTACTTTTGTACTTTGAACACCACAAACCAACTCTTATTTCCACTACACACAAATATCAATTAAGCATAAAATTCAATTTAGGATTGAAGTGCTGCAGAACCACCCACCAAAAAAGGTTGGGAGGGGGAGGAATTCCGTCCTATTCTTTAACAGGATTTTAGGCCTTGTTTTTTAAAATGGGGAGAAAAAGCAAAAATCCCTTCCAACAGTTTAAGTTGTTCTATTTTTCATTTTTGTAACATTTTTGGTGCAAAATAAGAATCTGAAACTATATATCTAAGAAATAATACAAAATGATATTCAACATCTTTCAGTAGCCCAAAAGATGTCTTTTAAAAACCAGATTAAAATTACCATTTGAAGACTACTTAGATAATAATGGAAGAAACCCTTTCAAGGTAAATGAGGGTTTGTAAGGATTAAGTCTGCCAATATAAGAAACTTTATCCCTGTGGTTGATTTTACTGCTGCACACAATCATTTGAAATGCATGTGTTGATAGAAATCAAACATTGCAAAAAAGTGCACATCAGATTTTTTGCATAAGTGATCAAATAATTTATCCTATAACTGCTTTTCAAATGCTTAAATTTAACAAAACCCATTATCCTGGCAAATACAAGAGAATCCTCCTAAACTAATATTGCATAAGGATATTTGTCTTGGGAAATGGTCCTCCCTTTAATGTTCCAAGTTGAGTTATTCTCTTAATGATCTGTCTTTAATTTGAAATTATGTATGTGTGTGTGGGTGCATATACATATACAATACATCCACACAGAGACAAATGCTCACATACCCGATACAAACAAGGGGGCTGACCTTTGCCAGCCTGTCTTCCTTTTATTAATACAACTTCTAATCACACACCAGAGCCTATAATCTTGAACTTTGAAAAACAAAATTCATTCATCAATGTTTGAAAAGTAACACCCAAGAAATGCATTCCTAAATCCTTTAAAATAAACAAATTAAGTGTCCAAGAATAGGAATTCAAGGAGATTTAAATTTGAATTAGCTTAACTACTTTTGACAAGTTTACACATGAAAGACACCAAGATTGTATGTACTACTTGCTGCTTTAAGAAGTTTCATTCAGTCTGTGTATATAAAAAGTTTCGGCCAAAGTTAAATCAATCTCCTCTACTGATTTTCAACATTAGTCAAATACCCAGCCCCCCACCTTTTGAACCTTGCTTTCAGCCTGACTTTTTCCCCAATTGAAATTCAGGCCCTCAATGGTTGGTTTTTCTTGGTTCTAAATGTTGATAAAAAAGGGTTTTCTCCACTCCCTCAATTTGATGTGACAGGCTTCTGACATGAATAATGGAAGCATTTCTTTCACAGGCAAATCAACTTAATTTAGCAAGCCTTTATACTCTCGGTGGGCAAGCCACAATCCCCAAGATTCCATGAGAGCCTTTAAGTTAGATGAAATCTTTAGAATTTGCAGAAAATGTATAAAGTAAACAACACTTATTTTGTCACAATACTTGAATAACTTTTATGGAGGAGTTACAGATGAATATATTACTTCCTAATCAGATCTTGTTTTACAAGCAATTTGTGATGAACCCTCAAAGCTCAAGAGAAACTAGCCCTCAGTAAGAAAAATAAGTCTCTATCCAAATAAAATTTAAAGCCTGAAGAATGAAAACAAAACAACCAAAAACTGAGAAAACAAAAACCAAACACTCTCTCCTTCCTCCTCCTCCTCCTCAAAAAAAAGACAAATAAAAATTAAGGTACATATATCCTGTAGAGCCCAGTGGAGTTTATAACATTAGAAAGGAACTATTTTGTACAATCCTTTTAATCAAAACCTTAGGGAACTGAAAGGGCAGCACTTCCTAGTCATCAGATTAAAAGGAATAGATCCTAGAGTCATTTTTACTTCCAAATTCAGAACACAGTTATTCCCCTGAGAACATTCCAGGACATAAAGAAGGCATGTAAATAATGCATTAGTGAAAGGATCAGACTCATAAGAATAAAACTAAGACATATGCCTTGGAGTTGGCCTTTGAGGAATGATTTAAAAATGAAGACAACCAGAGTTGGAGTGCAACAGATTGTGCATTAAAACAGTCTTTAACAGAATATGGTCGCTGGCATTTGCCCTTTGGCCATTGGCATCATTTATAGAGGGGGGACATAGGAAGAACATAGAACTGGGAATCTGGAGACCTGCTTCCAAAATTTCCTGTGACCTTAGACAAGTCCCTTTCCCTGTCTGTGCCTGTGATTCCACTTCTGTTCAATAAGAAGGTAGAACTAGGTGATCTCTATTTCCGTAGCCTGATGACAAAAGTCTAGATGAGTAGTGATAAAAGTACTGAAGTATGACATATAATTCATAAATCTTAAAGAACACTTACAACTCTGAGAGTGGTGCTTGAGCAGCTTTAGAAGATCCACCTTGAACTTCCTCGGCAGCTTTCCATAATTTGTTTCCAAAAACATAAAAAACAATGGCTTGCACCTGCAAAGAAAATCCCAGCAACTCAATTGTTGGAGCAAAACCAGTTCTTTGCCGTCTAAACTATTTTCCTTATCAATGTCTGATAATATGCACACTTATAAAATGGTATATGATAATTGAGAATGTTGCCTACATGCACACTTTTTCCAGTACTTACTGTATTATAATTTTTAGCATACAAATAAAAATATAATTCCATCCCATGAATACACTTTTTGATAAAGACAGCTTCTGCTTTACTGTTATTAAAGATTATTTTATGAAGATATGGTCAAGCCACAAATAACTGGCTTCCTTAAATAAACTGTTCACATTATATTTCAATTTCAATTTACATGTTAAGGTAAATTAAAGGTAATTAATTGTTCCAGTAAAAAAAAAAAAGATGCACTAAATTTTAAATAATAACCCTTAACTACAGTGAACTATTTTCATGCAAATATTATTTCAGAAAATAAAGAACCACAGGTTTTTAAAATATACATATTCTACACATCTTTAATTCTCTCCACTCTAATAATTAGCTAATTAGCCAATTAGGGATTCCAACAATTACAAATGTCAGGGAAGGAAGAAAAAAAGAAAAATGAGAACCTAGTCAAGGTAGAAGGAAATCTTTTTACTTTAAAGGGTGTCTACCACTGACCTCTGAAGAATTCCACTCCACCTTGATGGATTTGTTATTTCCAATCTCGACATCTCACATCTTCTTTCCTTATATTTGTTAGGCTGATTAAGAATACTCTAGAATTTTTATTAACTGGCAATTAGAATCAGACCCAAGGCATATAGGATCCTTTCTGATTAGGAGTGTCACTTGAGTTACAAAGATTAATAAACTTAAATGGGTTTTACATTCTGGTTTTGATCATTTAGCCTTCTTGTATGGATATGTTAGCAGCATCCATAGCTTTAACAGCACCTCAGTTGTTTTCAAACAAAGCTGCACTTGTTTGAGAGAAGCAATCATTTAGTTTCCAAACAGGAATAAAAAGTACATCTTGGAATATGGTATATGCACAAACCCTAGAGATGTTTGCATCTGCTACAATAAAAATTCTTCTATTTTATTCACAACACTCTTACCTTCTATCAAGGTCCATTCCAATAGAAGATCCAAGTTCCCCATTAAAAAAGCCCACGGTGGCCCTTGCTAGTGGCACAATGGATAAGGTGCCAGCCTGCAAACCCAAAGGGTCACTGGTTCGATTCCCAGCCAGGGCACGTAATCAGGTTGCAAGCCAGGTCTCCAGCCAGGTCTGTAGCTGGACGCAGGTGAAAGACAACCATACACTGAAGTCTCTCTCCCTCTCTGCCTCCTTGCCTTCCCCTCTCTCTGGAAATAATAAAATCTTTTTTAAAAATTAAAAAAAAAATAAGCCCACAGGAGTGTGATACATAATTTGCCTTAATCCCCCCATCTTAAATTCTCTCACAGTCTCTTTCTATAACTTCTCTAACATAAGCTGGCACCTATGAAGATCCACTACCAAAGGTGTCCTGTTATGGGCAAGGCAAATGCTCCCTTACAACCCCAAAACAGTTGTGTGACGATGAGAAAATGGTATGCTTGTATCAAAATTATGACCCGGTGAGATAGAATTGGGCATATCAATAATAACATGGACCCACAGTTGCAGAATGTATATATGCTATTAAGGAGGCAGTCCCAGGACAATGCTAGAGGTAGTATAAAGTAATTGTGAAACCCAAGAACTGTGAATCAGATATAGCCAAAATACTTCAATACCAGGGACTTAAAAGTGTGACCTTGGTTTTTTCCTCTGTAAAATGAGGATAATAACAGAAGCTATGTCATAGATTCAATGAGAGGATTACGAGATAACACATGAAAACAGTTTAGCTCAGAGCATGACACAGAGTAAGGGTTCAATAAACAACAGCTGTTATTGGCATGACACTCTTTCCTCTTTCCATTTACTGGCTGGTTGAGTAAACCAAGAGGCTTAAGGGAACGTTTGACCTTCTGTAGATAGTCTGAGACCTTGGGGAAAACCTAATGGGGAGAAATCAGAGAGCACAAAATCTCAGTGTGGGAAGGATGAAAAAAAATTAGCATTGAAAACCCAGGGTTGGGAAAATGAACATTCCCCAAAATGTGACACTCCTAGGCCAAAGTCAAGTTGATGGGACTGAGGAGGCCATGGTACTGTCCAGCAATTGAGGTCTGCCAGTTATTCACAAAATCTGCTACAACTTTGGATTGAAGCACATGGAGAATCACACCAGAAAATTCAATATCCTCACGGTCATCCATACAAGTTAAAAGCATGGACTGTGAAGCCAAAGTGCTTGGGTTTTCATCTCTGCTGTTACTGTATGTTTGACTAATGTAGGCAACCTAGGTTTTCTCTCTGTGCCTCAATTTCCTCCTCTGTAAAATAAGGAGCAGAATTAGGTCCTAATTTATAACCTATGTTATACAAATTAAATGAGTTAGTATTTGTAAAACTCTTAGAAGAGTGCCTGGCAACAATAAGTTTTATGGGCTTTTGTTAAATAAAATCTATAATGTACTAGGAGCATTCACTAGGCCCTCAGGTAACAGAAAGAGGGACCTCCTCAAAGTCCCCACAGCTCACGGTTTGGGGGATGGGGAAAGGAGGTAGTATAGCTTTTAAGGTACTTTGCATATCTATGGCAAGTTGGTAACTAGGTAATAGCTGTGCTGCACAGACCAGGGCAAAAGGGCAGATGATAGGCTGAAGATATTTTCATAACAATGATGTATGGTGCTCTAGGTCAGCACATAAAATAAGGGCAGGCAGCCATAAGAGGAAAGAAGTCACATAGTCTGAAAGGGTGTTGATGGAAGTCAGCTAGGTGGTCTGGTGTGTAGGAAGAGAGCCACTGATGTAGCAGCTAGGCAGCTTTGTAGGAGAGCTGGTCCGCCATGGGAGAGGGCCATGAGGGCAGAGTGAGCGCAGAAAAGACGAGGAGGGGTAGCCATGAGGAAGGAGCCATGAGCCAGAAGGGGATTCAGCCATGCTGCCTGTAGTGAAGTAGCAGCTTGTCGTCAGGATTTGGCCATGCAGCCTGGGCTAGTAAGCAGGCACCTGCTGCATTCATCGCCCTGCTCCAGCTGACTCCGAAGCCATCAAGGACTCTGCCTTACAGACCCAGACCCTACATGGACTCATAGAACTCAGAACAGATGAGAGGACACTCTCTTAGAGGCCTTGTGCCTTTCTTGGACTTCACCATGGTCCAGTGTAACACGGCACATGCTTTCCTGGACTATTATATGGAATCTGATGACAATGTACCCCAGATCCTGAAGGAGAGAGCCAACAGATAAGGGATGGGGAACTATTGGGTTTTGTTTATAGCCTTTTGGGGAGCAAAGGAAGTGCTAGACCTTGTGGGAAAACAGGGCTCCAAGCTGAAGTGCTCCCAGCTCCACCCCCAGGTTGGAATATTGTAAATAAAGGCCTGCTTTTCTACACACTAATTATTGGGCCGTACAACCAAGGCGCCATGTGAACGAGCCTCCTTTGCTTGGTAACACTCATGTCACTGGCAAGAATTTAGGAGACATGACGAGATATTTGATTCTTGCAAAATGGCAATCAGATGACCAGAGGCCAGAAAGGGAACACGGTGGTGGAACCAAGAGTCTCATTTATTGATTTCATACCCCACTGACACACAGTAATATACAGTATCCATTGTCAGGGGAAGGAAGTGCCCTGTCTATATATGGCTGGGCCTTCCTATGGGGTCAGCCAAGGAGTGAGCCTTGAAGCTAATCTTATCCCCTGGGCCTCCGGAACACTGGGCTCCAGAGGTAGCCAACTTAGCGCCTTTGAGCAGGCTAATGTCTCTCCCTATGTTACTTTTTGGTGTACAGCCTCCTTTGTTCCAACATATACAGAAGACGCCTTTGCTGTAAGCTTGCTGCTGCCGTAGGAGAGTGGGACCACCAAGCATGAGCACGCCAGCCCTCTCAGCTGTCCAGCTGTGCGGTCATTAGTTTGCCACTGCAACCAAGCATGCGAAACCTCCCAAAGGCTCTGAGTTCTCCTTCACCACGGGACCAGAGCCCTCCCTGACATCATCACATGGTGATCTCCCACCCAAAGGCACAGGTCCTGACATCCATCAACTTTATTAGTCCTTGAAACTGAAAGGAAAGAACAGGGAGCATTGCACTGGACAAAACTGGAAAGGCAGTGAAGTCTTACCTTTGAACCTTAAATCTCTCAGAGCTCCCCCTCATCTCAGCAGCTGCTTTCTCCATTCCCTCCAGCAAGCAAATGTTAAACCCACTCCTTTAAAAAAATCCAAACAGAAACAGAGTGTTAAGACTTAAGTTACCGGTGGCTATGTAAGGATAATGACTTTAGTGAAATGATCAAATTCATATTTTTTTCCAATCTCTTAAGACTCACCATCAAATTGCATTTAGAAAAGAACAATGGGCCATTCTCATTGGAACATTTGCCATTTGGATTCTTTATAGACTGGCATGCTTTCTAAAAGTTCAAGCCAAATGCCACTTCATGACTTCTGATGTGCTGTTTGCATGGGGCATTCCAGTGCAAATCATGTATCTTGGTCATAACATCTTGTCCTTGTTCTTCTCCCAAAGTTCCATCACTAATATATTCAAAGGCAATATAGTCCATGGGCATCTGGGAATTAAACTACCTAGGAAATGATACACTTTCACAGTTCTTTTTTCTCAGAGGAAACTCAGTTACTATTGCAAGTTTTCCCAAAGTCACAATTTTACTCCATTTGTGAATCTGAAGGATTGTTAATCACATAACCAACAAAAAAGTAGTGTAGGTAATGTGTAGCAGCATGGAAGCAAAGGAGAGGAAGAATTGAAAGATAAAATAAAGAGATTGTTCATGGTGACTTAAGTTGATAATTGTATAATTGAAAATTGTGCCCTGGCCGGTGTGGCTCAGTGAATTGAGCAATGGCTTGTGAACTAAGGGGTTGAGGTTCGGTTCCCGGTTGGGGTGCATGCCTGGGTTGTGGGCCAGAGACAACCACACAGTGATGTTTCTCGCCCTCTCTTTCTCCTTCCCTTCTCTTCTCTCTAAAAAATGAATAAACTTTAAAAAAAAAAGAAAAGAAAATTGCTCAGATAGGATTTAAATGTCTTCAGACACACACAAAAAAGTTAAATATGGTGGGTTAAGATGTGTTAGTTAACTTGTTGAAGCAGAAATTCTTCCGCACTGTGTAACTATGTCAAGTCACCAGGTTATACATTTTATTTTTCATCGTTTTATTGATTATGCTAATATAGTTGTCAAAAAATTTCCCCCCGTCTCCTCCACCCACTCCCCTCACTCCTCATACTAATGTTCATGCCCATGGTTCATGTACGTAAATTCATTGGCTACTTCATTTGTTATAAGGTATATTACATCCCCACAGCTATTCTGTTACTACCTGTACTTGTTTTATTTTATTGATTATGCTGTGACATTTATTCCAATTTATTTTCCCTTTGCTCCCCTCTGCCCAACACCCACCTCCCTCCAGTAATCCCACCCCTCTTAGTTCATGTCCATGGGTAATGAATGTGAGTTCTTTGGCTTTACCTTTTCCTGTACTGTTCTTAACATCTATCTCCCTGTTTATTTTGCACCCACCAACTATGTTTCTTAATCCCTGCTCTTTGCCCCACTTTTTCCCTTCTCCCTTCCAGCTGACACTCCTCCAAATGTTCCCCATATCTTTGATTCTGTTTCCTGTCTGGTTGTCTGCTTAGTTTTTCTATTTTAGATTAAACTGTTGATAGTTGTGAGTTTGTTGTCTTTCTAATGTTCATAATTTTGATCCTCTTTTTCTCAAGTAAGTCCCTTTAACATTTCATATAATGGCTGGGTGATGAACTCCTTTAGATTTATTTTGTCTGGGAAGCACTTTATCTGCCCTTCTATTCTGAATGATAGCTTTGCTAGATAGAATAATTTTGGTTGTTAGGTCTTTGCTCTTCATCACTTTGAATACTTCTTACCAGGCCCTTCTTACCTGCAAAATTTCTTTTGAGAAATCAGTTGATAGTCTTATAGCACAGGTAGCAAACACAAGGCCCTTGGGCTGAATCCAGCCTTCCACCTTCTTTTATCTGGCCTAGCACCTTTGGCCCAGCACCTTGTTTCTACCTGGCTGGTTTAGCTGTTAGAGAGTAGTTACATTTATATAGTCCCAAAATTATATTCAGCCCTTTGAAGGCAACTGTGAGGCTGATGTGGCTCTCAGGGAAAATGAGTTGGATACCTCTGTCTTATAGGAACCCCCCTGTAGTCAACTCTTTTTGTCTCTTGCTGTTTTATTTAAGATTCTCTGTTTATCTTTAACCTTTGGCATTCTAATTATGATGTATCTTGATGTGGTCCTCCTTGGGTCTAACTTGTTTGGGACTCCCTGTGCTTCCTGGGCTTGTATGTCTATTTACTGCACCAAATTAGAGAAGTTTTCCTTCATTATTTTCTCTCATAAGTTTTTAATTTCTTGCTCTTCCTCTTCTCCTTCTGGCACTCCTATGCTTCAGATATTGGCTTATTTAAAGTTGTCCCAGAGGTTTCTATGCCTCTCCTCGTTTATTTTCAATTCCTGTTTCCTCTTTTTGCACTGCTTGATTGTTTATTTTATTATGTTTCAAATCATTGATTTGCACCCGAGTTCCCTTCCCTTCCCTTCTCCCTTGGTTTCATGTGGATTTTCCTTTGTTTCGCATAGCCTAGCCTAGCCTTCACTTCTTCCCTTCTGCATTTGCTGTTTTTAAGCATATTGGTCAAGTCTGTGAGCACCTTAACCACTGTTAGGTCTTGAGGCCTCACAGACCAGTGATGGAGGTTCTGATTGCAGGGAGGCCATCCCTGATCTGATGGGGAAGAGAAACTTGCACAGAGCCTTCAGGAGATTTGGCATACTTTATTGGAAGCAGCAGCAGCAGGCTAATGACTGAAAAGGCTGGGTGGCTCCTTGGGCGGTGTTGACAGGTCTATGAACAGTTTCCCACCCCAGACATCAGGCGAGTGTGCCGTTTACAGCAGGGCCAGGCTTATATACCCGTGAAAACGAAGGAGGCCATAGGTACCTTAGAACAAAGAAACAGTATACCCCAAGGCAACACCTGCTGGTTCAGGGAGGGCTATGTTGGTTGCCCCTGGGCTCCGCATTCCCAAGCTCTAGAATAAGATTAGCTTCAAGGATAGCTAGTTAGCAGACACCAGCAGAAGGGCCAGCCATATACAGAGAGAAATGGGAAACCTAACACCCCATCCTCTATATGGATGAGCCATAATGCAATATCTGCTGTGAGCTCACTCCCTGAAACCACAGCCCGTAACTATTAAGACATACTGGGGCAAAGGACCGATGTAGTCTACCTACCAATGCTACAGGGGTTGGTCTCCCTAGTAGCTCTATATGCTCCTTACTAGGCCAGTGTGGAAGCTTCAGCCACCCCTGATTTAGAGGCTCTTACCCAGGATTTTATCCTGCAATTGGGAGGGCAGTGCAAACTGGCACTAGCACTGTTCTTCAGTCAAGGCTTCACAAGCCTGCAGCGCAGCATAGGTAGTTGCTAGTTGCTCCTCTCTAAGAGTGAGCCTCAGCGCCCTTCTACAATTGAGACCAAATTCCCACCGGTGCTCTCTGCTCCCTGTGAGTTTGCTACAGTTCCTACCTACCCCCTCATTGTCAACGTACAGGTCTAATTGAAATGGCACAGAGGGGTCCATAACGTGCAAAGCTTGTGCTGGGACTACATCCCATTTGGTTTCCAGGAATGCCTGCTCCCGGGTTTTCTGCCAATCACAAACTTGACCCTGAGGTCGGGTATGAGCACTTTCCCATACCCCAACAAACCAGATGCAGCGATTTTGCTGCGTCCTCCAAATCCGAGAGTCAGAGGTTACTATAACATCATCAATACAATGAGTCATTTATACAGAAGGCTTTAGTGTCCATGTTGCCAAGTCCCATACCATCAGTCCATGGTGCATGGGGGTGCTATGCAGGCACCCCTGCGAGAAGCCAACAAGGTCCCAAGTCTCCCTTCCTACAAGGAGGCGAATTGTGTCCCAGTACTGACTGTGTTCTGGAGGTTTTCACAGCACCTCCCTGCTGCCACTCTGCCCCTCCTCGAACAGGCTCGGAGTCCAAGGGTGGGAGCATTTGCCCAGAGTCACAGTCACAGTTCCTCCTCCCTGGTTGCTGTCGCAAGCCAGCTCCTGTCTCACAGAGGGGAGAGGCTGGAGGCCCACATTGCTTCTACCCCCCATGCTCCCACCTCAAGAGAGGGACTGGTGCTGCCATTTCCCCAGCAGTC
Source organism: Noctilio leporinus (assembly GCA_004026585.1). NCBI lineage: Eukaryota > Metazoa > Chordata > Mammalia > Chiroptera > Noctilionidae > Noctilio > Noctilio leporinus. Next base: position 229,192 of record PVIW01001506.1, on the reverse strand, counting down.
GTGGGCCTCTGTCATTGTCACCCCAGGGCCTGGGGGTTGCGCTGCCCTCGAGCACCCACGTGGGCCTCTGCAGGACCATGAGCCAGGACCAGGTTACTGTCCAAAGGCCCCTTTTGGGCAGCAGGAGTCTGCCCCGCCCTCCGGCGGCCCGGTGCGCGGCTTGGGCACCGCCCTGACTCCGGAGGGAGGAGGAACCGGAGGGACAATGGCTCCCAAATCTGGCGCGCGCACCTGCATGCTCCGTTGCACACCACTAAGTGGCGGTAACGCTCTAGCGGGGTCTGCGGGCAGAACTTCCGCAGGTGCCAGTGAAGCCGCCTTGGCCCGGTTTCGCACTCCGGTACATACCAGCGATACTGCAGGGTACAGAAGGCTCGCAAGCTCCTCGGGGCTTGTCGTTGCACCCCATTCTGCCAGGCATCCCCACCTCCCCACGCTGATTGGTTGTGCTTCAAGGTCACTGAATTAAGTCTCAGAGATGCAGGCAGGGTTCCTTGCCTTTGTCCTTCCCTGGCTGGATAACATACCTCTGCTCAGGAGCCAGTTCGTGCCACAGAGACAGAAGGACATTACTAGACAGGCCCTGGAACTTCTCCAGCTATGACAAGATCCGGGGGGCGGGACCCTTTCACAGGCCTTCCTGTCTTTCTCAGGGCCTTCCGGTTGCTCCGGAGGGATTTGTCTGCTGCACCGGACATAGGCCCGGCTTTTGCTTGCGTATTTCCACATCCTCTACGTCTGCAACTGCGGAAGTAAGGTCATGAATGCGCCAACTTTTGCAGGGGGCGGGGTAAGGAGCGCCACTCAGGAGGTGGAGGCTCCTGGAGGAGCGGAAGTAAGGATTAACTCCTTCGGGTGCGTGGTAAATACGTCATCATCTGGGAAGGGATACTGGGTGGTGTAAACCATCTGTTTCACGCCCAGCTCCCTGAGTACCTGAATAAGTTCAGTATATGTGGTCCACTTCCGCAGGGCCCCTGGGAGTTCAACATTCTCCCAAATATTTCTCATAATGGCCACCAGCCAGTTCATTATGATCTTATCTTAGACCTCGGCAGCACCGTATCTCCCAGCACCCTGGATCAGCTGTCAGATGGAGGGGTACACCGCAATGGCACTAAGTAGCACCATCTCCTCGGGAGGAACATGGAGGTTATCTATGCCATCATCACACAGCCACCAGAGCCATGTAGGTATGGTTACCCCTGCCTGCTGGTGCATTTGCTTTGCCAGCTCTCTTAGCTGGGGGGTGAATAGGGGTACAGGTAACCTGCTGTCAGACCTGTAGGGGATGCAGCAACCCACCCACAAGAGGTAGGGGAGTCTTATGCTCTGTCTGACACCTTATCAGCTGTCGAGCATGCACCATGGATGGAGTACTTGCACATAGCATTAAGGTTGTCCACTCCTTCACTGCCAGGTGGTCCTCCAGCTCCACCTCTGCGAGGACCTCTTCTGAGGCTTGTAAGCAGATGCTCAGATCCTCTTCCACCTGCTTCAGTTGCCGTGCCTGTGACTAAGCCTTCAAGGTTTCTCTGCACAGTTCCCGGAGCCAGGTAAGGAAAAACTTGGCCACCAGGGACGCTGAGTCCCACTAGTCCTGCGGTACTTTATCTCCTCTAGGGCCTGCAGGGCCCTGGCAATGACCTCTGGGGTTTGGGGAATCTGCACCCACTCCAGGGGAGGTGGCCCCCAAGCCATGAGGATTCTAGCCACCAGGAACCACATTCCCGTGGGTGGCCGCATTTCCGCAGCTCCCGCCATAATTAGGGGGAGAATCACCTTGAAATCCTGCCAACTATGCCAACTGTTAGGTCTTGAGGTCTCACAGACCAGTGCTGGAGGTTCTGATTGCAGCGAGGCCATCCCTGATCTGATGGGGAAGAGAAACTTGCACAGAGCCTTCAGGAGATTTGGCACAGTTTATTGCAAGCAACAGCAGCAGGCTAATGACTGAAAAGGCTGGGCAGCTCCTTGGGGAGGTGCTGGCAGGCCTACGCACAGTTTCCCACCCCAGACATCAGGAGACTTTGCCGTTTACAGCAGGGCCAGGCTTATATACCTGTTAAAACGAAGGAAGCCATATGTACCTTAGAACAAAGAAACACTGTACCCCAAGGCAACACCTACTGGTTCAGGGAGGGCTATGTTGGTTTCCCCTGGGCTCAGCATTCCCAAGCTCTAGAATAAGATTAGCTTCAAGGATAGCTAGTTGGCAGACACCAGCAGAAGGGCCAGCCATATACAGAGAGAAATGGAGGACCTAACAACCACCAGTATTTTGAACTCTTCATCTGTTAAGCTAGCTTTCTGTTTGGCTATTTGGTCGGCTATCTCGTGGTTGCTCAGTTCTCCCACTGACACCTTAATCTGTTCCCTCTTTTGGGCCATACTTATTTGTTTCCTCAGCTTGACAACTTTCTGTGTTTGCCTCTGTCTTAGGTAGTTCAGTTGCCTTTGTTACATTGTAAGGGGCAGAGCCAGGGTGACCCATTTCACTGTGTTGTGGTGCTGTATGTTCAGGAGGGGTCTGAGAGGGAACAATAATGCTTGCCTTTTGAGACCTGCAGTTTCTTCCTCCACCCCAACCCCTGCTGGTTTTCACAGTATGAATCAATATGGCTCTTATTTTCCCCAGTGCTGGAACTGTGTGCTATACAGTCTGGCCCTGGGATCACTTCCCAGGTTTAAATGTATGACTGCACTTTTCACCTCAGTCTCAGTCGCCTTGCTGCCACTGCAGCTGCTGGCCCTTTAAGAGGGAACCTGGGTTTATAGCAGATTCTCCTCTTTCCCCGGTGGACAGAATCCTGGCTAACTTTTCACAGCCAGATAGTCTGTGAGCTTCTCTTTTTGGCTCTGGTGGTCTGTGTTGGGGAGCCTGGCATGGAGTTGAGACCCCACGATCCTCAAGGGGAATCTCTGCAGCTGAGATAGCCCTCCAGCTTCTCAGCTACAGCCTGTAAGAGCAGGAACAGTCCCAAGTGCACCTCCTTCCTTCCTACCAGTCTTCATGTGGCTTCTTCTGTAAGTCCTTGGTTATAAGACTTCTGTTCAGCTAGTCTCCAGTTGGTCATTCAGGGTGATTGTTCTATAGATTAGTTGTATTTCAGTTTGGTGCTGGAAGGAAGGAGTTTAACTTTTGCCTACTCTGCCATCATCTTGGATCTCCTAAGTCATAATGCTTAATAAAGTAATGAAAACCTAGGTAAAATTAATCAAGAAAAAAGACACAAAACACCAGTTAACAATTTCAGGAATTACATAGGTGACATCACGACACGTGCTACAGTCATTTAAATATTAAAGAACCAAATAAGTGAAGAGATCTAACATGGGCACTGATTAAGTCTCAATATTGTTGAGATTTCCCTATATTAATTTACAAATTCCACACCATCACATTAAAAAACAGTAGGCTTTAACATTTATTAAAAAGCTGAATCTAAAATTACATGCATATATGAAGGGCCTAGGCTAGTCAAAATGATCTTGTAAAAAAAGAGCAAAATTGAATGTGCTGCACCAGCTCATTTTAGGACTTATTATAAAATTGCAGTCATCAAAACACCATGGTATTGGCATTAGGACAGGCAAATAAATCAGTGGAACAATAGAGCATGAGTAAAGGGACAGAATAACATCTTACGTGTTGCAGACTGTCAGGGGTAGCTAAAAGAAACTAGATAATACTTGCATGAGTATAGCTGTGTTCCGATAAAACTGTTGATGGTCACTGAAATTTGAATTTTATATAATTTTCACCTATCATGAAGTATTCTCCCTTAGATTTTCCTTAATCATTTAAAAGTGATAAGATAAAAATCTTTCTTAGTTTTTGGGCCATACCAAAACAGGCACAAAAGGAAAATAGGAATGATTCCCATCTTCTCAGAGAATTCAATGAGGACACACTGACTTGGAGGGATTGTAGAAAAGATCCAAAATGGCAGGTTATGGTAAAGAATGGAAGGGGACAGAATGAACCATTGAAAGGCGGTGGCTGTGGGGATTGTGGTGGAGGAAATATTCTCTTCCAGCCATGTGACCCACCAGAATTGAACATGTGGAAATGAGGAGGGATAGCAGCTCATTTTGGGATAAATCTTCAGCACAACCACTCCATTTCTCCAACCAAACCATCTTGGTCTCCCTGCCCCCAGAGAGGTGCCAGGAGCAGTGCTTTGTGATACCTAAGCTATCTCAGTGCTGCCATTGGCTGGGGGAGCTCCCTGTAACCAAACAAAGCTGAAGGGTATGGCTACTTACAGCCACACCCTTCAGAGGAGGGATATATATATATATATATATATATATATGTATCTATGTATGTCAGGAGCCCCACAGATGGCTTTTGGGAGGCTGAATGTAGCTGAGGAAACCTGTCACACCTGAGGACCTTCATGTAAATATGAAAAAAACAACTAGGTAAGAAACAACAAAGCCGAAGAAAGAAAAGGAAGAAGGAAATGAAGAGTCCTGGCCAACACAGGAGCAGAGACAGCCGCAAGGTCAGATAACCCTACCTGTGCTCCCCTTCTTGCCCATTGATCTCAAGACTCCTACTCTACCCTTGCCTGGCACAAACCCCTTCCTCAACTCACATCTCTATTTATGGTGTCCCCCTTCCTATATACATTTCCATCCTTTTCTCCCAAGCCCATGTCCTGCTGACTCATCTGATTGCCCTTCAGGTGCCGAAGAAAACCATTAAAGGTAAACAGTCCCATTCAAAGAAGTTCAAGGAATAAAGCTCTTCAGTCACCCGCCTCTTGTTCAGGAATTCCTGGCAGAGAAAAATGGCCAACAACATTCATCTGTTGCCACGTGCTGGAAGGGATAGAAAATGGAAAGGTATGTCACAGGAACCAGGGCTGCAGGAGAATCCCATCATTGCGAGTAACATCCTGTGGAGCCAGTAAATGCAGAGCCTGGGTCAGGAACCTAAAATGAGCTGCAGCATCTTCCAAAGCAGTGGTGGAGAAATAGTCATACCTCCAGGGCCCGAATCTGAGGCCACTCAGACAAAGTGATACCGATGAAAATAAAGTCAACATGGGATGAAATGGAGGTTTGTGTGTCTGTCTGTAGTAGAGAGGAAGGAAAGGGAAGGAAAGGGTCAGGAGTGTGAGAAGGAAGGTAGGCTCTTGGAGGTTTGGGGGCCAGACTGGCAGGGCCAAACATCAGAGGATAAGGACTGGGTGAGGGCTGAGAACTGAAGACAAATTGCCTCAACACTTTGTCCCACAGGCAAGAAGAAAAGGGGCTTTGGTGATTCTACATGTGTTTGGGGTGGAGAGGGAAAGTAATGTCTGAGTTGTGATGGCCAGAACCCAGCTCACTTATGTCATTATGGAGTATGTATGTTGTACTCCACCTGATGCTATGAGCAGCTAAAGGCCCTCAGAAGGACAAAAAACTCACCCTACAGGAAGTCAATGATGACACCCTCCCCCATACTAAAATAATGGTGTTCGGAGGTCACAAAGCCAACACTGATTAGGCCACTTTCTTGCTGAGGGTTGAGTGGAGCAGTGGCCTACCAGGGTGAGGCGGTGAGAGTGCTCTGCTCACCTGCAGGCAATGAAGGAAATCACTGTCCCCAGAGAGTTTTAATGTAAGAATGATAAAACTGAGTACAAGTCAGTCCTGGTTTTATTAGCACCATAACCATGCATTTCTAATTTTTGCCCCACCCCCCTGCTGGTAACACACAAATCTTTGGTCTAAGTTTTTTAAGAGTGTGGTAGTGAGGGAGGGGAGGTGGTGATGGAGTATCTAGCAGCCCTGAGTCCTTGCTCCCATACCAGGACTGGATGGAAAGACACAGAGCCTGAGTGAGTGAAAGTCACAGCCAGTTGGTGCAAAAAGGGTATGGAAAGCTGGTACTGCGCAGGAGCGGGCAGCCCGTGGGCCTGCCATTTCTGAACAGAGTCTCAGGTTCTACCCTGTCCAACGTTTCTGGCTGCTATGTGTAGGGGCAGCTTTGGACCGGCTCATTGGCTGGGAACTAGAGGAGCAAGGCGTGTAGCCAGTGGTGCAGAATCTGGAAAACTGGATGTTGGTGCTCCTGAAGTAGCTTCACTTCCCAGCAACAGCCAGAAGGGAGTATGTGATTTTGGATGAGACTGTGGGAGATGCAGGAGCAGGAGCTCCGCGACTGGTCCTGACTGTGGGAGACTGAGTGCTGGAGAGGGTAGCACAGAGATAGGGCATCCTTCAGGGCCAGAAGAGAATCCAGAGGTGTGGCACAGATCCTGGGCACATGAGTCTGCCTGCTGACACAGCGGCTCTTCTAAGAGACAGGGGTGGGGCAGCCAGGGGAAGACTTTTTGGGCAGGCACACAGGATTGCATGTATATTCACCTCTCCAGGGCCCGGGTGGAGAGAAAACTGGGGGAGCTGAGGACAGGTTTCCAGTGTTGACTCATCCTCTGAGCTCCAAGAGCCATGCTTCATGTAGAACACTTCCCTCCAAGAGACATCAGTCAGGCAGGTCACAGCCCCATCCCCAAGGTGCTTAAGCCTGACTGCAAACTACAGAGGTACTTGATGAATGGAAAGTGACAGACACAGAAAGTAGAACTCTGCTAGTTGCACACAGGTTGCCTAGGCCCAGACTGGGGCATGATCTGTTGTCACCAGGGGCAAAACTAGAAAGAGAAGAAAGGGGTAAAAACCAGAAGCTACAGAGATGAATTATACTGCGAAGTTCTACTTGAATTTTTAGTCTCCAACATACCCTTTTTAACATTCATTTCTTGTCCACACAATCAGTACATTTTAAGTAACCAGTGTTTATATGATAGTGTATCTCAGATCTCATATCTTCCACCTACCTTCTCTCACTCCATTTTACCACCTGATTCCCTCTTCTTACTTTTGTTTTAAATTCTATTTTCTCTCCTGCTATGACTCATTTCCAGTCCCCACTCTATTTCTCCCCTCTCAAAACCATTTTTTTTGTCAATAGTCACCACACATTCTTTTTCCTGTCCATAAAATACACTTCTTCTCTCTCCACCTTTATCAATCAGTGCCCATTGAATATGGATAGGAAGGCACTTCAGGTGTCTTTGGCCTTTGGTTCTTCCAGTGGAGAAACCATAGGCCTAGGGTGTCTTCTTGGTGCTGTACTGTGTCATCTGGGTGGCTGGGGCGGGGGGTGACACGGTCAAAGCAAATCTGCTCCACTTCCCTCTCTAATACGGTGTTTGGTCTCTGGTTCAAGGGTGTGATTCAGCCTCACTTCCAATTTGTGGGATTTTCACAAAGGTGTGTTGCCTATGGAGCATTTCTAACCGGTCATTTTGTGAGGGAAGACTGAAGTCAAGAATGACATACTCTGCCATCTTTACCTTCCTCTCTCTTTTACCCACCCTCACTCTCTCCCTTCCTTTTTCCTCCCTCCCTTCCTCCCTTCCTTCCTTTTCTTCCCTCTCTTCTCTCTCTCTTCCCTTCCCCCCCCCCGTCCCTCCCTTCAGCCCTTTCCCTCCTTTATTTGGAGTGCTTATTATTCAATGGCACTTATAAAATGCTGCAGCCACATCTTGCATATTGGTTCTGAGCTACAATCCTGGGAACCATGTAGAAGCAACATGAAATGCCAAACTGGCCACCATGGTAGTGACTTCATGAATACAGCTCCCAACATGCAGCATCAGGATAGCCACGAGAGACCCAAAGGTGGCCGAAGGGATATTCTAGAACACTATGTCCCTCATCCCCCAGGTGACATGTTCCTCATCTGGGCCGTGGGTATAGGATTAAACATAGCCTTGCAAATGCCCAGTCACCGCAAAACCTGCACCAGGTCTGTGTAAGGCATCTCCTGCTGCACCTGTCCAGACTGTATGGATAGTAGCATGACCCATCCCAGCAGCGAGGGAGAGCTCTGCCCACCCCTAAATCCCACAAGTGAAGGAGCCATGCTGCCAATGACTCCTAGAGCCAGTGCCAGAACCTACCCCCAGATCTATTAGCTCCTTGTGTGCACAGAGGAGAGATGTAGTGTGTGCCACCGTCTGAATGGGGCCAGCTGGATTCCCCCCAGGTGCCATGGGTTGCTGTGATTTGATTTTCTGTATCACTCTCGTGAGAGCCCACAGAAGAGCCAGCTCTTCTTCTTCTTCCTCCTCTTCCTCCTCTCCCTCCTCCTCCTTTGAGTCTACTACAACCAGGGAGAGGGGACCAGCACAACTCCCTGAGGCCTTCTAGCCTGCGGGTCCAGGCCTCCAAGACATCCAAGTCTATGCAGAGTTCCCAGTACTTTGCCACCTTGCAAAGCACTGCCTCCGTCTCCATCCACAAGGCTGTAAGAAACACACAGCTTGTGGCCTCAGCAGCCACCCAGTGGCTCAGTGGCTCCAGCTACCGGAAAGTCCTTCTCTACCATGACAGGAGTACCACTGACCTCAGGCCAGTCCTAGGGAGGAATCAAAGGTACAAGGAGACTCACCACTGAGTACGACATATTGGTAGCAGAACACCTCTCCAAGCCCCCCCTCTGGGGGTCCTAAGGGCTCTGTACTATCCTGAGATGAATCCTGCCGGCTACGCCAATTGTTTTGCAAACATTTGAGACTGGGCAGGTCCACTCAGGATTCAGGCAGATGGAAGAAAACACACAGAACCGTTGGGATATCTGACATGCCTTTATTGCTCTAGCTAGGGCAATCCACACAGATAGAAGGCTTCTACTGCTTATATACTATGTGAGAGCAAAGTCGGCTGCATGCCAAGGTAGACGTCACTTGTTGCTTAATCTAAAGTTCCCCACGCAGGTACCATTCGCGCAAGCATTTTGCTGAATCATTCCTGCCCAAATATCTGACTGACTCCATTTTCCCCACAGTGGGTCCATTAGATGGGCAGGACCGAGTCTCAGGGGATCTCAAGGGCAGGGCAAACAGCATCAGCCAGGTTGATGGAGTCTCAGATATGGCACCCTCCTGCCTGCTCAGTGGCTTTGTGAATAATGGGCTCAAAAAAGTGACAATGAAGCCCTGGCTGGTGGCACAGTGGATAAGATGCCGACCTGCGAACCCAGAAAGTTGCTGGTTCGATTCCCCAGCCAGGGCACATAACCAGGTTGCAAGCCAGGTCTCCAGTCAGGTCTGTGGCTGGAGGCAGGTGAAAGGCAACCATACACTGATGTTTCTCTCCCTCTCTGATTCTCTCCCTTCCCCTCTCACTAAAAATAATAAATAAAGTATTTTTTAAAAAAGTGACAATGGCCTCTGCCTGCCTTTCTGTCTGGGAGAACGCTGTCCCTCAACTCCTGCCTTGATTGTCTTGATACCAGACACTTCAGTTCCTCCCTGTACACCACTGGTGCTTTTCAAGCTGCTACCCCAGTGCTGGAGCTCAGAGGGAGTGAGTCTGAATAAGTCCATGTGTGGGTTCTTTAAGGGGAGCTGATTGGGACTCCAGAATTTTCTTGCACCAACTCAATCCCCACTGACTTTTGTAGCCAGAAATTATGGAGACTGATCTTCCTGACCCTGGAACCCAGGGCTGGGGTCCTGGAACCCTCGGATGGGGTCCTCACTCCTGAGAGATCCCTCTCAAATCTTTATCCACCACATGTGGATTTGGGATCAGCTCATTCTGCATCTCTACCCCTCCTACCAGTCTGGATAGATGTGGCTTCTTTAATTCCATAGTTGTTAGACTTCCATTCAACTCAATTTCTAAAGGTTCTGAGTGATGGTTGTTCTATATTTAGTTGTAATTTTGATGGGGTTGTGAGGAGGCAAGCCATGTTTACTGCTGTTGCCATCTTGACCAGAAGTTGAGGCTGTACACTTTAAATATCTTATAATTTTATTTATCAATTATACCTCAATTAAGCTGCAGGGTGGGGGAAAGAAAGATGCTGCTGAATCTAGCCTTCCCTTCATTAAAAAATATTTTTATTGATTTGAGAGTGTGTGTGAGAGAGTGAGGGAGAAAGATAGAGAGAGATCAATTTTGTTGTTCCACTCATTCATACATTTATTGGTTGCTTCTTGTATGTGCACTGATTGGGGATCAAACCTGCAACTTTGGTGTATGAGGATGACACTAACCAATGGAGCTACCTGGCTAGAGCCTTCCCTCATTTTATATATGAGGAAACTCAAGTCCAGAGAAGACAAGTGACAAAGCTAGTTAGGGTCAGAAAAAGATTGAGAACCCAGTCTCCTGACCTGGTTCAGATTTTCTTCCCCTGCACAATTTTAGACACAGATTTCAGTTTCTATGAAATTCCTTCAGCAATAAATACATGACTTGAAGTGAATCATATTATCATAGGGCACATTATTTGGTGTAGTCTAACTTAAATTCATAGTCTCCTCTGTGTTAAATATGTTGCTTGGGCAGAAAAATACTATAATTTCAGTTAAAGCCTTTTCAGGAAAATCTGAGTATGTGAGATGGTGTTACTAGGGAATGCTAATAAAAGGTCAAAATCACATTCAAACCCTCTATGTGTCAGAACAAAAACTCCCTAGAAATATTTACTCAGCACTCTACCTTTTATCATTTGAAAATGCTTGATGATATTCAGTTAAGAGAACAGCTTTTTAAAGATAACCATACTGCATTTTGAGAAATCTAGTCATATAGCATTTTAATAGTACATATCTTTTTTTCTTAGTTATCTGCTGATCTTTATTTGCCAATGAAAAACCATACATTAAGCCCTGGTTGGTAGCACAGTGGATATGGTGCTGGCCTGCGAACCCAAAGGTCACTGGTTTGATTCCCAGCCAGGGCACATAACCAGGTTGCAAGCCAGGTCTCCAGCCAGATCTCCATCCAGATCCGTAGCTAGAGGCAGGTGAAATGCAACCATACACTGATGTCTCTCTCCCTCTCTGCCTCTCCCCCTTCCCCTCTTTCAAAGAATAACAAATACAATTTTTTTAAAAAGAAAAAAAAAAACATACATTAACATTGCAGTTTGGAAGAAAATAAATAACATTCCTTGCTATGTTATAGTTCAACAGTTACAGACTAAATTTCATTCCTCTCCCATTAAAATTCCTTATTTGCCTCATCTCCATGTATATCAAATAGTAATAAGATACAGAATATACAAGGTTGTGACCCATGCCAGTAGGTTTTGCTGTTTCTAGGGTTTTCTTGTTAATTGGTTGCATTGTATGTCAGATCAGATTCTTCCATACCATTGTTAAAGCTGATGGTCCTTCAGAACACCACTGAAAAGAGAAATAGGAGTTTCACCAAAACAAGGCTAGAAGTGAAATTTCCTAAGGGCAAAGCAATAGTTTTTGCTTTTATGGTTTGAGAAATAAAAGTGCATTCTATCCTGTGAAACTCCTTGGGTGTGAAAAACAGTGTTTTACCAGGAAAAAAGGAAAAACCTACTCAGTTTTCAATTCTGCACTGATTTCAGAAGTTTCAGGTTAGTCTACCTTTCTAGAAATTAAACTGATTAATATGAAAAAATTATTTTAGCTTATGTCAAATAATGACCAGCCCCATGTATCTATGTATACCTGACTTTACCTAATAAATGTCCATCTCAGTTGCTGAGTGTAAGATTAAGTTTTGGAAATGAAATTATATGCTAATCTCTCCAGCAGTGCTCACTTTTTGCAGCAACGGAATTGTTTTATAATGCGAATAACCCCCTCTAATTTATCTATTGTTAGGTTGGATTTGTGTTGATTAAATTCCTTAACAGAGAGCTAGCATTCATATCCTCATCTCTCAGCATTTGAAGGCTAGAACTTGGGGGGATGTACAAAAGGAGTAGGAGCAAGGTAAGGACACTGGCCAGGAAGTCAAAAGACCTTTGGCTGAATCCAGCTCTACCACTTATTATCCAAAGGACAGTGTCCAAGTCAGTATAGCTTTCTGGGCTTCGATGTTCTTACCTATAATAATGCCACATTAAAGAAAAACCAAACTATGAGAATCAAATGTAATCATCTGTAGAAAACACTTGAACTGTATGCTCGACAAATGAAGTTGATAATAATAATTAAATTTCCCCCACTCCCCTTTCCACAGCTGACAATGGAAATGATAATCAGTAGTTCCCTAATCAGAAGGTCCTACCTCACTGAACATAATTTTAATCAAATGGCCTGGTTGTAGCCCTAGCTTGAAAAAGAAAAGAATGCAGTCAGGTAACATCAGAGAATGGCCTGCTTGCAGCCCTAGCTTAAAAAGGAAAAGAATGCAGTCAGGTAACATCAGAAAAGTCACATTTCATTGAAACTAACTCAGCCTATGTAGAGTCTCTGGCACTGCCGTATTGTGGGAACAAAAAAGTTTCACTCCAGATTGACTGAGTGAAAAAAATGTGTGCAAAACATCCCCAGGTGATCAGTGAACTTCAACTCTGTTAGAATCTACTTCAAATTCAATGAAATCAGTAATTTTGCCAGTCACCAAATCAATCTGAATGGTGTCCTTTATCTTGGTGAGGGGGTCAGGGTAGCAGACAGTGTGAGCGTCATGAGTCATCAGATGAGGGATTCCTTTTGCTACCACAAAAATCTGTCTCATTTTGCACAACTTGTACTCGGCCTCCTCAGGTGTAATCTGATGAACAGCAATGACCCTTGGCTTCATAGATCAGACAGAAATTCTTTTTGGTCTTGTCAATGCTGATGACATCTATAAAAACAGCAGATTAGGTTATATTGGTTCAAACCTTGTCACCAATCTTAATAAACTGCTACATGCAGATCTTCTTTAGTTCATCTCATGTTAGGGCATACTTAAGCCTGTACATTAGGAAAATGATAACAGACATTCCTCAGCTTGTGGGGACCAGTAGTTTGACAAGGAGCAAACACACTGGGCAGTTTATCCAATAGCCAATGTTTTGGTGTACAATATGTTTCAGATGATCCTTGGGACCATGAGCCATGGTGGCACTAGGCTTGGAAAGAGCCATTATTATTGTTCTTGAAGCAAAGCATTTGATAATCTCAGGTATGACAACATTCTGGACAGACAGTATAATGGTATTGTTAAATTCCTTAAAAGAAATCAGCATACTTGAGTTATCATAAGCTTCCATTCCAATTGGAGGCTTGGTTCATCAATGATAATATTGTCCAATACAGGAACCACTGGCTACATGTACCTATTGAGCACATGAAATGTGTTGAGACTTAATTGAGATATAATGTAAATATAAAATGTATACTTATCCCTGAGTGGTGTGGCTCAGTGGATTGATGCTGGCCTGCAAACTCAAAGGTCGCTGGTTTGATTCCCCAGTCGGAGTACATAACCAGATTGCAAGCCAGGTCCCCAGCCAGGTCCCCAGCCAGGTCCTTTGCTGGAGGAAGGTGAAAGGCAACCATACATTGATGTCTCTCTTCCTCCCTGCCTCTCTCCCTTCCCCTCTCTCTAAAAATAATCAATAAAATCATTTAAAAAATAAAAAGAAACACTAAAAAGAAAGTGCCTTCATCTGTAAAATATCTGGCTCACTAACCAAGCTACAAATAGGAGTTTGGGGTAAAGGCCTTCCAAATAGAGAAGAAAATTTTAAAAGTTTCAAGAGTTACAGGTAAAAAAATAAAAAAAGGTATTCTTAAAGATCCTAAACAATAAAACCTCAATATGAACCAACTTAACTTGTGCAGACATGATGCCACCAGAAACCAAAATAAACTCCCAATGATTTGCATGAAGTAGCACAGTGCCTTCCAGCCTAACAATGTTTGCTGAATTGAATGGAATTTGGAAGAGGTTGTCTAATTGAATTTGATCTCTTTTTAAACCGAAGTCAATGAACCAGGGTATGTCCATACACAGCACTAAAGCTCTCCACTGAGTCTATTAACATGCATTGAGGGTGGATACCATGCTGTCTTGGCCCTTTACATAGCAACTAATAGATCCTTGCTAAAGGTCTAGTAGCTACAGGGCAGAATTAGGTATAACCTTGACCTTCATTATAATAAATACCTTATTATATCAATGTTTCATCTAAAGCATGAGGGCTCCTGTAGTATTGGTCCCTGAAGACAGCATCATAACAGCTTCTAACTATTGAACAGTAGTTCAATAGTTAAGTTTTACCATCCACCAAGATTTGAGTTCTATTTATAAGACACAGGTATCACTTGATATTGTACTATTAAAGAAAACTATCATGTTGCATACTTTAAATATCTTACAACTGTATTTTTCAATTATACCTCAATTTTTGAAAAAAGAGAAAAAGAAAGAAGTGATTGTTAAGCCAAGGGAATGTAAACATTTGGAAGAATATCACTGCATGATTGCATATAATTCCACTTAAAACATGAAAAGCCAAAAAATTGTACCAAAAGGTCTATTCACATGATTCAATAAAATAGAAAAAAAGGAAAACATGCAAGCCAGTCATTTGGCATTGTGAAAACAGAATAAGCAGTTGGTTAAGCAATCTATTTTCCACACGTTGTATGGACATCCCATAGACACACTTAGCCTGGGGCTATTGCCTTAAAAGAGGCAAAAATCCGATCAGATATAGTAAAGTGGAAATGGTCACAGTGACCCAGCAACCTCTGATCAAACTTTGCCCATATTAAAACACTCTGACAGTGGGTTATTTTGAATGAGAACCAAATCTATTTATGCATCTTTTTCTTAGTCTTCCTTATCACCCCCTTGTGCACAATTGAGAAGTTTTTGAGGAGGCAAGCCACTATTACTATGTTGTCAACGTCATGCTTATTTTCTAGTTCAAATCCTTGTTCACACAGTTTGCTAAGTACTTGTTCCCTGTGACAGCTTCGAGCTCAACAGGACACACTGAATGCTGCATTCCAAACCACTCTGTCCTGCTGGCCTCCAAGTGAAACAAGCTCTTCAAATTCCATCATGTGAACTTGTTCACAAGAAAAAAATAAATCTGCCTTGGACAATTCCATTCAGACATACTATCCATGAAACTGGGACTCAGGTAAGGATTGGCATCATAGGCTTCCTCCTCTGGCCAAGGTCATGACCACCAGGGTTGTATTTGAGGCTCCCACATGGTTTGGCATATGATTTTCTTAGTGATCTAACATTTCCCCAAACTTTCCTATAAGCTTCCAATTTAACATAATCATACTTAAACACAAAATCAGATCCTGGTGTCAAGAATGGCTGGGATTTCAAGAGGTAAAGAATGAGAAACTTGCAGCCAAGTTCATTATTAGGGGTAGGAAAGTAAATGCAAGACATACTATATAATAAATATTATATATACTTCTGGCAGTGTATTATGAATCATAGAAATAGAAATTATTATTATATCCAACCAAGAGGCTGGAAACACAAAAAATGGTGAGGGATAGGGGTGGAAGGACAGAAGAAAAAAGACAACAAAAAAGTGAGAAAAGTAAAAGGAAGTAGCTTTGTATTAGTATTAAATGTCTTAAGGAATACAAGATGGTGGCTGATTAGGTGGAAGTTATACTCGCCTTCTCCCAGGACCAAACTGGAATTACAACTAAAATATAGATCAACCTGAATAGCCAACTGGAGATCAGGTGAACAAAAATAAAGATTTACAGAAGCCACATTGAGACTGCTAGGAAGGGCAGAGCCATGGAAAGCACTGGCCCCACACCCACGTGTGGTGGATGATAATTTAGAGCCATATCTCAGCAGCAAAAGTTCCCCTGAGGAGCATGGGGTCTCAACTGCAAGCAAGACTCCCCAGTTTAGGGCACCAGAGCTGAAAAGAGGTGCCCACATAACAGCTGGCTTGGAAAGCAGCAGGGATTCTGTCCACCAGAGAGAGAGAGATATGACTCTGCCCAAAACCCAGGTGCACTGTTAAAGGGCCAGCACACAAAATCTTATTCACAGCCACTCTCCCTGGGCTCCAATAGAGGGAGGGAAACTTATAGTGGAATAAAGTTGTTTGAGGACAGACTGGGTACTGTAGCTCTGGGGAGAAAGCTGAATGGATGGGCACCAGGGTCCCTGTGCTGAGTCCATATCCCACACTACTCCAGATGCCAGGCTAAGTCCCAGCACTCCTCTCCATATTATATCATCCTGAAGGAATGTGATAATGCACCCACTGGAATCCCAGTTGCCACCCATGCTGAGCTCAAACACTGTGTGGCTCTAGGGAAGGGGCAATTCCCCCTGTTTTGTGAGCCTGATAAGCATAGTACCCCACAAGAGAACTACTAGCCCCATGCTCCCAACTCCTGGTGGCTCAGCCTCCTGAGCCAGGGCTCTTGAGGAGGTCCAACCAGAATGGGGACAGACTGAGTTGTGTGGCTCTAGGGAAGAGGCCATCCTCCCCCATCCCCAATCTAGATTAATGCAAAGCCCTTTCTTCATGTGGCCAAATTTTGGTCTGTTTGGCCCTGATGAACCCCGCTGGCTTCACTCTGATTCCCTGAGATCTCACCCCAACACAAAGAGTTGAAGGCACCCTGCTAGCCTTGGTGTACCCTGAAACTTTTTGCTGAGACCTAGCACTGGCACCACGTTTAAATTTATATTAATCTGGAAAACACTACTTGCCACTACCCAGTGAGTCACTGAGAATCTACCTTATGCATCTCACACACCAACAGTGTCTCAGTGTGTAAGCCTAACAGGCAGCTGGCAGGAAAAGGCAGGCAAAGCAGCACTTGGGGTGCCTTGGGCCTTTTGCTGAACTGACCCAGGCTCAGTGCTCACAGAAGCCAGCCTTGGTAAACACCTTGGCCATTCCCATACACACCAGGACCAGCAGAGGCAGATACAACCTTTAGATTGCTTTGTAACTCCAAACAGGTAGCCAAGGTCAGTCACAAGGGCCTCAGACGTTGACCTGCACAAGAGCTCCTCTGTAAAGGTCTCAGAAGCAACATACCTGGTGGCAAGCTTCAGACCACCAGAGGATCTAACTAGCTTCACAAGTAGCACATCAAAAGGGAAATCAGCCCTGGCTGGTGGTTCAGTGAATAGACACTGGCCTAGGAACCCAAAGGTTGCTGGTTCAATTTCTAGTTGGGGCACATAACCAGGCTGCAAGCCAGGTTGCAAGCCAGATCCATACCTGGAGGCAGGTGAAAAGCAACCACACATTGATATTTCTCTTCCTTTCTTCCTCCCTCCCTGCCATTCTCTCTCTAAAATGAATTAAAATCTTAAACAAAAAAAAAAAAAAAAAGGAAATCTCGTCAGACATCAGACCCTGCTAAAGCAAATTCCACTTCAGGTGGTCAGCACCCACTCAGCAGCTCATACACTGTGGTCGGGGTCAATCCTCACAGCAAGTCAGCCTAAGGATTGAGCCCGTACACAAAAGGACCAACAGCAATCAAGACTGAACTACAATAGGAGGACTCACATAACTTAAACAGGAGACATTCCTAGAATACCTTGCTTGAGAGATCAGGGAGATTGTGCTACTGAGCCCCACAAAGACATCTACTACACAAGTATACCAAACAAGGAGTAGGAGACATAGCAAATCTGCCTAATACACAGAAACAAACATAGAAGGGCAGCCAAAATAAGGAGACAAAGAAGTATCATCCAAATGAAAATAAAAATAGGAGAAATCCCTGGGAAAAAGGTAAATGAAATGGAAGCAAGCAATCCACGAGATAAAGAGTTCAAAACAATGGTTTGATAATGCTCAAGGAACTTAGGGGAAGAAAGGATAAACTCAGGGAGATCTGAAACAAAGAGATAGTAAGCATAAAATAATACATAGAAACTATAAAAAACAACCAGTCAGAAATAAAGAATACAGGATCTGAAATGAAGAATACATTAGGAGGAATCAACATCAGGATAGGTGAAGCAGAGAATTGATTCAGTGATTTGGAAGACAATATAGTAGAAAACATTCCATTAGACTAGAAAAAAGAAAAAAGAATTTTAACAAATGAAGATAGTTTAAGGGACTTTTGGGACATCATGAAGCATAATAACAACCACATCATGGGGCGAGGAGAAGAGAGTGGGCAGAGGATTGAGAATTTATTTGAAGAAATAATGACTGGAAACTTCCCTAACCCAGTGATAAAAAATGAAACACGTCCAAATTGTGCTGAGAGTTCCAAACAAGATGAATGCAAAGAGGCCCACACCAAAACATATCATAATTAAAATGGCAAAGTTAAAGACAGTGAGAGAATCTTAAAAGCAGCAAGAGAAAGACAGTTACCTAAAGTGAATTCCCATAAGATTGTCAACTGAGTTCTTAGCAGAAAATTTCAAGCCAAAAAAGATAGGCATGAAATATCCAAAGTAATGTAAAACAAGGAAATACAGTGAAGACTACTTGACCCAGCAAGGCTATCATTTAAAATTAGAGGAGAAATAAAAAGCTTCCCAAATAAGAAAGAGCTAAAGGAGTTCATTACCACCAACAAGTATTACATGAACTATTAAAGGGTCTTCTTTAAGAAGAATAAATAAAGAAAAGAGGAACATAGTAATAAAGTATAAAATGGTAATAAATACATAACTATCAATAATCACTTTAAATGTAAATGCATTAAGTGCTCCAATCAAAATATAGAGGGTAGGTGAATGGATAAGAAAATAAGACCATATATATACTGTCTACAACTGACCCACCTCAGGACAAAAGAGACACACAGACTAAAAGTAAAGAGATTGAAAATGATATTCCATATAAGTGGGAAAGGAAAAAAAGCTGAGGTAGCTAGAGTTATATTAGACAAAATGCACCTTAAAACAAAGGCTACAATAACAAGCCCTGGCTGTGTACCTCAGTTGGTTAGATTGTCATCTCAGTATGCCAAGGTTGTGGGTTCAATCCCTGGTTGGGGCACATATAAGAATCAACTATTGAATGCAAAAATAAGTGAAACAACAAATCATTGTTTCCCTCTGTCCCTCCCACTCTCCTATCTCTCCCTTTTTCCCTCTCTTTCTTCCTCCTCCCTTTAAAAATCAATAAAAATAGAATAAAATTACACAAAGGCCATAATAAGAGAAAGAGAAGGACATTACAGCATAATAAAGGAGTTAATATAACAAGAGGACATAACCCTTATAAACATTTATGCACCCAACATAGGAGCACCTAAATATATAAAGCAAATCCTGATTAGTGTAAAGGAAGAGATTTGACAGTAATACAGTCATAGCAAGGGATTTTAACATCCCGTTAACATCAATAGATCAGATCTTCCAAGCATAAAAATCAACAAGTAACAATGGCCTTCAATGACCCACTAAAAGAGAGAGATTTAATAGATATTTTCAGAACATTTCACCCCAAAGCAGAAGAACATACATTCTTTTCAAGTGTACATGGAAAAATTTCAAGGCTATATCACATGTTAGGACACAAAACAAGTCTCAATAAATTTAAGAAGATTAAAATCAGCCTAGGCCAGTGTGACTTGGTTTGTTGGAACATTGTCCCATACACTAAAAGGGTGTGGGTTTGATTCCCTGTCAGGGCACATACCTGGGTTTCCGGTTCAACCCCTGGTTGGAGTATGCACAGGAGGCAATTGATTGATGTTTCTCTCTCATGTTGATCTCTCCCTCGCCCCCTTTCTCTCCCTCCTTTCCTCCTCTAAAAGCAATGAAAAGTGTCCTTGGGTGAGGATAAAAAAATCTTAAATCATGCCAGGCATCTTGTGTAACCACAGTGATATGAAACGAGAAATCAGTTATGGGAAAATGACTGAAAAATAAACAAACACACTGGTGCTAAATACGATGTTACAGAACAATAAATGCATTTACAGTGAGATCAAGGAAGAAGTCAAAAGTACTTTAAGACAAATGAAAATGGAAATACAAAAACCCAATATGCAACAGACATAATGAAACAGTCCTAAAAGGAAAATTCATAATATTACAGATGTTACCTCTAGAAACAAGAAAAAATTCAAATAAACAATTTAGCATTACACTTAGAGGAAATAGAAAAAGAACAAATAAACTCCAAAATGAGTAAAAGGAAGAAAATTGTAAAAATAAGAGTAGAAATAAACAAAATAGTTTCTAAAAAAATACAAAAAAAGTCAATGAAACCACAGCTGGTTTTTTGAAAAGATAAACATGATTGATAAGCCTTTAACCTAATTTATCAAGAAAAATAGAGAGAGGGCCAAAATAAATAAAATCAGAAGAGAAAGAGAAGTAACAAATGATACCACAAAAATACAAAGGTTATTAAAAATACATATTTTTTGAACAACTATATGCCAACTAACTGGATAATCTGGATGAAATGTATAAATATCTAGGAACATATATTCTTCCAAAATTGCATCAAGAATCAACAGAAAATCTGAACAGATTGATGGCAACTAATGAAATTGAAGCAGTAATTTTTTAAAATCCCAACAAACAGAAATCTTGGGCCAAATGGCTTCACAGTTGAATTTTAACAAATATTCAAAAAAAGAATTAACACCTATCCTTTTCAAACAATTTTTTTAAATGTAGGAAAAGGGACAATTCTCAAGCTTATTTTATGAAGCCAACATTATCCTAATTCCAAAACCAGATAAAGATATAACTAAGAAAATGATAAACCAATATTCCCTGATGAACGTAGATTTCAAAATTCTCAACAAATTTTAGCAAACCAAATCAGCAATCCAGTGTGGCTCTGTTGGTTGGAGCATCATTCCATAGACAAAGAGTTGCAGGTTCAATTCCCAGTCAGAGCACATGCCTAGGTTGCAAGTTCTAGCCCTGGTCTGAGTGCATACGATCCCCAGTCTAGACTCATTCGGGAAGCAACAGATTGTTGCTTCTCTCTCACCTTGATGTTTCTCTCTCTCATTTTCCCTCTCCCTTCCTCTCTCTCTAGAAGCAATGAATAAAATAGTCCTTGGGTGAGAATTTTAAAAATAAATAAATAAAATAAAATGAATAAAAAATTTTTAATGTAAACCAAAAGAAAATAAAGAGATCATATGTTATAATCAAGTAGGCTCTATTCCTGGGATGCTAAGTTGGTACCAAATCTGAAAATCAATTAACATCATACAGAACACAAACAAAATAAAGGATAAATATCATATGACCATATCAATAAGTATAGAAAAAGTATTAGACAAAACCCATTTATGATAAAAAAACTCAGCAAAGTGGGAATAGAGAAAATATACCACAGCATAAAAAAGGCCACATATGAAAAACTCACAGCTAACATCATATGTATTGGGGATAAACCAAGAGTATTTTCCTTAAGATCAGGTAAGAGACCGAGATGTCCACTTTCACCTCTCTTATTCAACATAGTACTGGAAGTCCTTGCCACAGCAAGCAGAGAAGAAGAAATAAAAGGCATCCAAATTGGAAAGGAAGAAGTAAAACTGTCATTATTTGCTGTTAATATGGTACTGTATATAGAGAACCCTGAAAATTTCACTAGAAATTACTAGAACTGAAAAATGAGAAATTACTAGAACTGAATTCAGTAAAGCAGCAAGATAAAAAAATTAACATTCACCATTTTTATACACCAATAATGAACTATGAGAAAGGGAAACTAAGGAAACAGTCCCATTTACAATTGCATCAAAATAAATAAAATACCTAGGAATATATTTAACCAAGGAGCTAAAAGACCTCTACTTGGAAAATTAAGTGACACTGAAGAAAGAAACTTAAGATAGAATAAACAGAAGCATATACTATGCTCCTTAATAGGAAGAATTAACATTGTCAGATGTCCATATTACCCTACACAATTCCTATCAAAATACCAATGGGATATTTCACAAAAGTAGAACAAATTATTCAAAAATTTATATAGAACTAGAAAATACCATGATTAGGCACAGCAATCTTAAGAAATAAAAAGTGGCTGGTAGCACAGTGGTTAAGGTGCTGGCCTGCAAACCCAAAGGTCGCAGGTTTGATTCCCCAGCCAGGGCACATAACAAGGTTGCAAACCAGGTCTCCAATCAGGTCTGTGGGTGGAGGCAGGTGAAAAGCAACTATACATTGATGTCTCTCTCCCTTCCTCTCTTTCTAAAAATAATGAAATAAAATCTTTAAAAAAAATGTGGGAGAAATAATGCTACCTGATATCAAACAATACTACAAGGTCATACTAACTAAACTTATCTAGTATTGTCAAAAAAAGAAAAGCAGATATATAGATCAATGGAACATAACAGACAGCCCAGAAATACAGCCACAATTATATGGTCAATTAATATTTAACAAAGGAAGCAAGAACATACAATGGAATAAAGATCGTCTATTCAATAAATTGTGTTCAGAAAATTGAACAGACACATGCAAAAAAATAAAACTAGACCACCTTCTTACACCATATACAAGAATAAACTCAAAATAAAGGTTTAAATGTAAGACTTGAAACCATAAAAATTCTAGAAAAAAACATAGGCAGTAAAGTCTCAGATATTTCTCTTAGTAGTATTTTTTTTTTTTCTGATATAGCTCCTCAGGCAAGGGGAACAAAAGCAAAAATAAACAAACAGAACTACATTGAACTAAAAAGTTTTTGCACAGCAACGTGCCCATCAACAAAATTAAAAGACGGCCAACTGAATAGAAGAACATATTCATCAATGATACATCCGATAAGGGGTTAATAGCCAAAATTTATAAAGAACTGACACAACTCAACACCATAAATCAAACAATTCAATTTTTAAAAATGCTCAAAGGCCCTGATTAGACACTTTCCCAAAGAAAACATACAGATGGCCCAACACACAAATGGAAAGATGCTCATTGTCACTAATCATCAGAGAAATGCAAATTAAAACCACAACAAGTGCACCTGAGACCTGTATAATTTTGTTAACCAGTGTCATCTCAATAAAGTCAACAAAAAAGGAAAAACCACAATGAGCTATCACTTCACACCTGTCAGAATGGCCATCGTTACACAATCAACAAACAAGTGCTGTCAAGGATGTAGAAAAAGAGGAACTCTCATGTACTGTTGGTGGGAATGCAGACTGGTGCAGTCATTATGAAAAACAGTATGAAAGTGCCTGAACATTCTTTTAAATAAAACTACCATACAACTCAACATTTCTACTTCTGGGTGTATGAGGCCTGTCCGGAAAATGTCCAGCCATTGTTAATATCATGAGAATGGTCTGCATGACATCTATGTAACCTGGCAGCCAAGGTGAGTGGACTGGAATGTGCATGAGTGAACAATGACATCTTCACTGTATTAGTCAGTGGGGGTGGTAGACGCCATTGAGTGAGCATGTGTACTGTGTGGCCGTCGCATTCGAAATGACTGAGTAGAATAAGGAATCTGCAGCAAATTTTCCATTAAGCTTGAACATTTCTCTACAGAAACTATGCGGATGATTTAGAAGGCCACAGCTATGGGCAAATGGTGATTGGCAGCTGCATAATCACAAAACACCCACTTGTGCATCATGTCTCATGCAAATCTTTTTGATTAAACATCAAATCACCCAGGTATCTCAGCTCCTCTATAGCCGAGATTTGGCGCCCTGTGACTTCTGGCTTTTCCCAAAACTAATTATCACCTTTGAAAAGGAAGAGATTTCAGGCCCTTGACGAGATTCAGAAAATATGTTGGGGCAACTGATGGCAACTGGGAGAACTGTGTGAGGTCCCAAGGTGCCTATTTTGAAGTGGACTGAGGCATCACTGTCCTATGTACAGTGTTTCTTGTATCTTATATATGTCTCAATTTTTCATATTACATGGCTGAATACTTTCTGGTCAGACCTTGTTTATATGAAGAAACCCAAAACACTAATTCAAAAGAATATATGCACTGCTATGTTCATTGCAGCATTATTTATAATAGCCAAGATCTGGAAGCAACCCAAGTGGTTATCAATAGAAGAGTGGATATAAAAGCAGTAGGCATGAAATACGTCAGAGAAAGACAAATACCAGGTGATTTCACTTATATGTGTAATCTAAAGAACAATATAAATGAACAAACAAAATAGAAACAGATTCATAGATACAGAGAACAGAATGATGGTTGCCATAGGGGAGGGGTATTAGATAACTGGGTGAAAAAGGTGCAGGAATTAAGTACAGATTGCTCATTACAAAATATTCATAGGTATGTAAAGTACAGTATAGGATATGCATATAGTCAATAATAATATAACAACCATGTATGGTGCTAAGTAGGTACTGCAAATATCAGGGGGAACATTTTGTAAGGTATATGATTGTCTATCCAGTATGCTGTATACCTGAAACTAATACAAAATAATAATGAATATAAGCTATAATTGAAAAACATTTTTTACAGAAAATGGCCAATTTTATATACTTTTTGTAAATGGGGACATTTAAGTGAAAAAGAGGTAAATAACCTAGCTACAGTGTGAGTCATTCACAAATCTTGAAAAGGAACTTCCAAATGTATTTCTTAAACAAGTGTTCTGTAAATTCAAATGCACTACCTTTATCTGGAGTGAAAGAATGCTCTGGAAATAAATACTCTATGAAGTCTGACCCCCTCAAAAGTAGTTGTACATATATACAATGGAACATTACTTAGCCATATAAAAAAATCTTAACTTTTGTGACAGCACAGATGGACTTACAGGGTAGTATATTCAGTGAAGTAAGTCAGTCAAATACTGTATGAGCCCTGGATGGTAGCACAGTGGATAAGGTGCCAGCCTGCGAACCCAAAGGTCGCAGGTTTGATTCCCCAGCCAGGGCACATAACCAGGTTGCAAACCAGGTCTCCAGTCAGGTCTGTGGCTGGAGGCAGGTGAAAAGCAACCATACATTGATGTTTGTCTCCCTCTCTGCCTCTCTCTCTTCCCCTCTTTCTAAAAATAATAAATAAAACATTTTTAAAAATACTATATGATTTCACTTAATGTGGAATCTAAAGAACAATATAAATGAACAAATGAAATAGAAATAGACTCATTGATATGGAGAACAGACTGATGGTTGCCAGGTGGGAGGTGGGAGACTGGGTTGAGATGGTGAAGGGATTGAGAAGTACAGATTGGGAGTTAAAGAATAGTCACAGAGCTATAAAATATAGCATAGGAAATATAGTCAATAATATTGCAACAACTAGATATGGTGCCAGCTGGGTACCGGAAATATCAAGGAGAATACTTTTTTAAAGTGTTTTTCTAACCACCATACAATACACCTGAAACTAATACAAAATATTGAATGCTTAAAAAGGACTATGACCTGGCTGGTGTGGCTCAGTGGATAGAGTGCTGGCCTGTGAACCAAAGGGTTGCTGGTTTGATTCCCAGTCAGGGTACATGCCTGGGATGCCATCCAGGTCCCCGGTTGGAGGCACGTGAGAGGCAGCTGCACATTGATGTTGCTCTCTCTCTCTTTCTCCCTCCCTTCCCCTCTTTATAAAATTAAGTAAAATATATTTTAAATAAGACTAGCCCTCTAAGAGATTCTGCAGCTGGAATTGAAGGCTTTTTCAGCCTTTAAGCAGCAGGGCAGAACACACACTAATAATGCTTCCTACCTAGTTTGGCTTGAGACGTAGGAGGGTGTGAGGAGAAAGCCCTGTCACGGTACACATCTTTATAACACTGGCTAACCAAATTCAAATGTCCCCAGAAAACAGCATCCTTCAGGGGTGCTTCAGTGTCTGATGGACATCCTGCCTGACCAATTTTCCTAAAGCACAGACTGGGTGGTGTCACCCCAGTCCCAGGATAGAATTTAAAGTACTGGGCCAGGCATTAGAAACCCTCTATACTTTAGTCCCTGCCTCCCCTAACTCCCCTCCCCTGCTCCTGTGATTTTCTGAACTCACTTTATCATTTTCCTCTTCTTAAACTTTGTTAGATATCTTTCCTTTGTGGATATCCCGTGTGCTCTTTCTACCTATTTTTCTAGTTACAGTTCAAACGCCAGCTCTTCCTGAAGCTGTGGTCTTCTTGGAAGGAGGGCCTCTATCTTCTGAATTCTTCTGCATAGCCATTACATGCTTTTCATACCAGCAAGGTCTTTCTCTACTATGTTAATTTACCTGCCAAGCCAGAATGTGCTCTTTGAGAATGACTTTGCTTTTATTGATGGGTTTTTTTTTATATCCTGTCTCAGGGTCTAGCACAGCGCTTCAGTAACTGCTTGTGGAATGTCTCAATAGCAAGTTTTTATTCTATTAGGGAATTCATCTAACTTTGTTGTATTATCATAAGGCCACACTAATGAAACTAAAACAACTGTCTGATATGAACCTGAAGGCAAGGTATTACTCATTTATCTATGTTATATGCTGGGTTTGGGAGAGCCTGGGGACATTTGGGTGTTTTAACTACCCCTCCCCCTCCCATAACCTCACTCCCACCTCCTCCATCTCCACCCCCACTCATTCCACCTCTTTCACCACTCCACTTTACCCCTATTCAGAACCCCTTTAGCCTTTTAGGTGTCCTGAGGACTTATACTTCCAAGTACTTTCCACTTATAATATTCTGTCACAGAAGAGGTAGATTTTTCATTATTTCAGTTGCAAGGTGTATCCCTCAGGCAATTTCAGGAACTCCAAGGCTACTCTGATACCCAGAGTGATGATCCTGCGTACTTAGGAGCTAAGTGAGATCTGGGATATTTAGGCAAGTTTCAACTACATAGCTGTAGTTTCAAGCTCAAACACAGACATTCTACATTCTGCTTTTTAAATTTTACAGATGAAGAACTGAGGTCAATAGATATTAAATAGGTTTGTACAAAATTATGCAGTGAATTTGTGGGGCTAGTATCTTACTGTTGTTCCTTTAATAAAAGCTCATGTTCTTTTAGTTATATCATGCTGTTATCCTCAAGTATAACCCACTTCATTGTTACTTCATCTTCTACTTCAAAACAGATTACAAAAAGATGTAACCTCAGGGAAAAAAAAAAAAAAAGAAAACACACCTTTTTACCTTTTTAAGAAAAAGGAGCACCACTGGACCACCAAGAATGCCACCACCATTTACCTCAGCATCTCAATTGCTGGCCTGATTTTCCTAAAAAGAGGATTGAACTGACTTACTATCAAGTCTTACCTGGCCAACCATCATAGAACCACTTGACACCATCATGTAATCACAAATATAATCAACCATTAAACAACAACAAAAAAAAACTGTGTCCCACCAGGGGTACAAAAACAAACAAACAAACAAACAAACCTCACAGCCTAATAGGTATTACCTGCACCATTTCTTTCTAGAAGTTAGGTGTATGGTACAATGGAGCAAAAATAAGACTCCAGATTTCACAAAGATGCCTAGTTTTACATTTTGAGAAAATGTAATTGAACTGGCCAAATCCATTAAAGCAAACAGCCAAATGAACAACAAAGGATAAAAGTATCCCATAACCAAATAAACACCTGTTACTTGTTCCCCTTTAAGACTTTTAAATAAGGCCACATTTATTCATTCAACAAACATTTATTGAGCACCAACACTGTGCTAGGTGCTAAGGAACATAACGGTGACAACGATAAACCAGGCTCCAGCCCTGACTGGACAATGCTGCTGTAAATAACTTTGCTAACTAGTTGTTCTCTGATAGCATTATATTTTTGTTCAAGTCAAGAGTCATATGAGACCTCTTCTGGAATACTTTTAAAGTTTCTTTGTGGCAAACTCGATAGAAACCTTTGTTTAACTTAGAGAAACAAGAAATGGCCATGAATATCCTTTCAATGACCATGTGGAAAGTCAAGTTCATTTTCCAGCAATATGGCGGCTGGAGACCGTTAGACCATTCGGTTGCGCTTGTGCGTTGGCGAGTTTTCGACGCCATCACCACACTGGGCCAGGGTGCGTTTGCGGGTGCCCCCACTGGCCAGGTGGAGGGCCAGATCTTCCGAGTCACTCGAGTTCAAGTTGTCCTCAAGGACGCTACTCTTCTGGAGGCCATCATTGGTGACACTGCCGGAAACGCCACTAGTTTCAGGTGGGGAGCTGGGTGGGCCAGACTGCATGCTGACGTTCGCCAAGGCACCGTTGAGGCCGTGCAGGGCGATGGCCTCGTGGAACGGCTGCAAGTCGACGTCCACCGACGACGAGCTGGATTCAGTGGCCGCAGCTTGACTGGAGGCCCCGGCAGGAGGCTTTGGGCCCGTCCTCGGGGAACGCTGTGGTGGAGCAGGGGGCACTTTGCCACACAGGAAACTAATCAGATCTTCACGAAGGATAGTGCTTTGGCTTTTCTTCACCCAATCCAGCACATCTTTGATGCGACGCTGGTTGCCAACCTGTACGCCCAGGTCAAAGCTTCGTTGGTGGGCATTTCCGCCTTCCTTGTAGAGGCTGGTCACAGCCATGGCCGCCCTCTGGAAGGGGTCCCACATGGAGAGTTCTGGTTGTGGGCATCCTGAACCCCTGTACAGCTGGGCCACGGAGGTGGCGGAGATCTGGAAGAGGTGCCACAGCTTCTGCTGCTCACTCTTGGGCCCCACAGCCTCCTCTTCCTCCTCGTCCTCCTCATCCTCCTCGTCCTCCTCATCCTCCTCGTCGTCTTCCCCAGCCTCCTTGTCTTTCGTATCAGGGGGCAGCTGCTCTTCCTGCTCGGCTGCGTTCAGGCACTGACGTTCCCACTTAGAGAACCAGTGCTCCGCGACCTCGGCCTCATCTTCCTTCAGCCGTTCCTCCATCTCCTCCTGGCTGCGCGCCTCCTTCCTCCGCCTCCAGCTCCAATAGCTGTCCTCCTTAAGCGGATGCCACCTTCTCCGCGTGCGCTGGTGGCGCAGGAACAGAGAGTGGTCCCGAGCCCAGCAGCTCTGGTGCGCAACGCCTGCGGTCCGGGTGAACACGCCCTGCTACCCGCCCAGGGGTCCGGGTCCACGCCCTGCTTCCCGTCCCGCGGTCCGTGTGCACGCCCTGCTCCTGCTCCTGCCCCTCCCAGTCAGGCCCCAGGCTCTTCCTGGGACTGAACTCCAAAGCCGCCGGTGCCGCCTGGTTGCCCCCTTCCGGCCTCCGGATCTGCTCCTAAGGAACTCCCCCCTCCAATGCGCTGCGGCCTCCCCGAAGCCGCCGCTGTCGCCGCCGCCGCCGCCGCCACCGCCGCAGCCGCAGCCGCAGCCGCAGCCTGAGCTGCGGCCCCTCTGCTCGGCCCTAACCCCCTGTCCGCCGCGGCAGCCGCACCTAGAACTCAGAGAGGGGCCGGCTGAAGCGCTGGCCTCAACGCGGCGCTTGCCTACCGCTTGGCCCCCTTTTCACACATTTTTGAGACTTGTCGGCTTCATCCAATGAGCTGATCAAATTTTACATCCTATGTTGCCAGAGAGGATTATGGGGGCAACTTCGTGGTGTCAATCACATCCAGGGCGCGGATCCGGGAAGGCCGGGGTTGGGGGCGGGAGGGGGGATAAGATAAAGTGGAGGAGCGCGGCCCCCCGTGAATAGGCAGGAGGCTGCATGCCAGCAATGCGCTCCGCAGAGGAGGCGCCCCCCCAAAATTGTTTTCTGGGGCTAGAAACAGCATTTTGTAGAGGAAAAAGGAAAAAATCACATCACACAATCCCTTAGTTTTCCCAAGTGCCCAATGAGGTGGTTGGATTAGGTCTCTGGAAAGCGCTTCTAGCTATGATTTAGAACTTTCCTGCTGTCCCAGCGAAACACATCTTATGGGCAGTCGCACACTTATCAAATTCTAAGTCCCTCTCAGAAATGGTATTAATATTTTCCTACAATATATATTTTTTGCGAGGTGTTTGCCAAAGGAATTGGTTAGAGGATTTCTGCGGGGTCTACTTTCAATTATTGAAATTGCCAAGGTGAAAAAATAATATGAAATCCCAAACAGGCTTTTCCGCTCTAGTGTAAAATTCAGTACTTTTAGGAAAGAAAAAAAAAAAAAAAAAAAACTTACCTACTTTCCTTCCAACGCCCTTAAAATTCTGGCTAGTTAAAACATCATAGCAAAATTAAGCTAAAAAGGTATGTGATACTAAAGTCTTCTTCCTTGGGTTCAAAAATAACTTCCTTATAATGATATGATCCCTTTTTAGTGCTGACAATTCCAGAGCAAACTGTGTTAAGAGAAGAAAAATTATCACTCTGCCAAGAAGAACATCAAAAATGGGAGGAAATAACATGAAATGATTTTTTAATTTAGGAGAAAAGATACTTTAGAATATCACAATTTTCGTCGTAGACTATTTGCTACGTCTCCAGAAAGCCTTACGGTTTAGATAAAGGAAGCTATGTTTGTTTAATAATTCCCAAGTATGAAAAGTACTATCTAAAATAAAATGATCTAATCATTAACCTTTATCATCTCCCTTAAAAGAAATACATGTTTCTAAGTTAAATATAAAAGGTAAGAAGAAGAAATAGAAGAAGAGGGGATTGTGCTCTTTCTCTGCACACTGGGCTTTTTCACGATTCATTAAACCTTTTTTCCATAAGTGTAATTGGACTCCTCTCATTTACATAAAGGAGGGATGAGGCAAAAGACCTAAGACGGGCCCAAGAGCAAAAATACATTTCTCATTCTCCTATGTTAAAAAAAAAAAAAATTGTAGAAGAAAACTTCAAGAGGGCAGAGCTCTCCCACTCGCATACACACCCACAAGTACCAATGCTGAAACATTTCATGGCCAAGGAGTTAGTGGGTTTGCCAGAGCCTTGAGTGCTGCCTTGCACACAGGGCCTCACAGTGATTATCGGAACATCATGTTTTTATTTTATCTTCTCTAAGTAAAAAACTTGGACTAAAATGACTGAGTAGTACACCATATCCTATTTTTCTCTCCCCATGTTTGATTGGGTTAAAAAGCAAGAAGAAAGGCTGCACTGTCTTTGAAAAGAGCACAACCCTCTGCTTGGGCTTAAGTTGTCTGTCTGGTATCCTCCATTCAGTTGGTTTCAGCACCTGATTAATTAGTTAATTAGTACTTAGAGCTGACTAGCCCCAGTCGGCAATTTTCATGCCCCTCATGGTGAAATGTTGAATGTAGCACTGAAATTTCTGCTGCACACCCTAATTATTATCACCCCACTACTTTTAAAACCATTGCTCCAAATTATTATAATAGACAGAGCCAGACAACTGTGTGGGAATATGTTCTTTCTGAGAAATAATGGTAGACAATCAATATTTTTCACTGTTGCCCTTAGCACATGTAAATAAAACAACTGAAAGGGGGAAATTCTAATTCAATTAGCCTCCAACTTCTTCCATAGGGAAAATGATTTTATATGAGAGAGATATTAGAAATACCTCTTTATCAGTTCCTTAGATGGCAAATGTAGATTTACAAAATATCCTGAGAGTAGTATTGTTGTCACATAAGTCTAAAATATCAGAAATAAAAAAAATAGAAAATAGAAACAAAACACCCCCCCCCCAAAAAAAAAATCATTTTAACCAGCTGTAAGTAAATGATGCTATCCGTGTTTTGAGTAGGGGACTTCTGATGTTTAAAAATACTGACAAGGTTTAGGAATGAGTTTTTTATGGGAAAAAAATGTTCCTTGGCTGCTGCCTCATCTCTCCATAAATCTGATGTCATGGCTAAGGATAAATATCAAGTAGGGAAAAATAGTCTTAGAAAATAAGTTAGGACAGAAACTTAAAACAGTCTAATTTTTGGCATTTTTCAATTTACCATTACCAAAAATGGCCCCAGTGTATCAATGATTTTCAATATTATTAGTAGCTTTTTTCCCCTGAAACAATCCTTATATATCAGTAGTGGGTTGCCTGTAATTGTAAGAGCTAAATGGTACACAAAACTGGATACACAACCTCACAGATCAGTAAATGGGTAGGACTGAAAGCAAAAGTAAACACCAACCTTAGGAAATGAAAGAAGTTAAAAGATAAGTGTTAAGGACCTTATTCATTTTGGAGAATAAAACAAGATTTAGTAGCTTTCCACTTAATTTAAATGAAAAGAATCACTACCTTACATATTGCAGTGATAATGTAATGGGGAAAGAAAACAAAAAAGTCTTTGTACAAATGACACCTCCTATAGTTGTTGTGAAGAAACTTTTCCCCTTGGTATCTGCTAACAAATTCTAATTAATGCTGCACATTCCTTTACTGAAATCATTTAATGCGTAACAAGGGGGGTAAAAAGAAATGCTGAATGCTCGTGATTGCCCTGTTAGAATTATGGGAGTGAAAGCCTGGGGCCCCAAACTTACTGTCTATTAAAGCCAAGCTTTGAAAAAGAAATGCAACCTACAAAAGCTGTCAATCTCCCTTGCCCCTAAAGCCTGGGTTCACATGGATTCAAGTGACAGCCCTCCTCCCCCATGCACAATACATCAATCTGTCTCTCCCACAAGCACCCACAGCCCATTGTGCTGGCCGCAGGTGCCTATTATGGCACCCATGGCTGCCTCCCACAGCTCCGCCCCTGAGAAACAGGAACTGCAGACAATGGAGCCCTGTGGGAAGACAGGGGTTGGTGTTGGGAGGGATAGCAGACAGATGGTAAAGGGTATAGGGTAGTAAGGTAGTTTCAAAACAAATGTCAAACATTCAAAATTATTGCTTTCATGTGTCTCCCCATTTGAATTGCCTTTGCTTCAATCACCATCTGCCATAATCATACAAACCCTTACCTGTTACGCTGAATATTTGCTCCCCTTTTTGGGTGGTAGTGGAGGAGATGAGCTTCTCCTTCACTACTCCTATTTAGTCTCTAGGTTTCTCAAGGTCACAAACTGGGGAGTTTTAGTTAAGTGATACCAGTAGATCATATAAGAGAAAGAAAGAATATTCCTAATGTTTTTGCAAGGTTTCTGATTTCCTTTTGAGCTTATCATTGGGCCTCTTATGAGGACAAGGGATATAAAAACTAGGTCACATATTTGTGAAATCAAAGTACCATAAGATTTCTTACAAATGTCAAATCAGGGTAAGGTGTCACACAAAGGGAGATGAGGTAAATTTAACAATAAATGTAATGAAGGTTTCTGATTCAGCCTCTTTCCCTATGTCCAAACATGTCAACAAAATAAGTAAAATTCTTGAAAAAATAATCATTAAATACTATTCACATTGATTGCCATTATCAGAGAAAAGTCTATTTTGAACATTTTATTTCACAAAATTTCACTTGCCTATGGTGTTTTTAGTCTTCTGAGTTCTGGACGAATTAAGAGGCAATAAATGAAGAAATAAAGATGTATGCCCAAAACACATATATTAGTTCAAGTAATATGATTTAGTTGTTTTTGCCCTTATTTTATCATCTCAATATACCATCTTACTCCTGTTTCCAGTATAATTTGTCATACATTAAAAGCAAGCTAGCAGTAGCTTCATCATTACTACTACTGGTCTCAAAAAAAAAAAAAAAAGACCAAGACATATCTAGCACAAAAATCTGTAAGTCATAGTCAAGAGGATTGGTGGCTTGTTAGGAAATAATGCCAGGGACTAAAACCAGGCTGTGTTCCTGAAGCAAACAAGAGGCTCTTGGTTTGCTGTCAAAAACTACAAACTAGGCTTTAACTAGGGACTGTCAGGGATCCAAGTAAGCTCCAAGCCAGGGAGAGCTTAATTAGCAGAGTTCGTTTGGTTTTTTTTAATTGCACAAGAAAAACAACCAATACAGTATGAAAGCATACAGTGGTGTAATGTTGCACAGAATTCACTATTCTATTATGTGTGTGTAGTGATTTTGTAAATTTTGTTAACAACATAAATTTCAATTTTAAACATTATTTTTGTGCCTATTACTAGGACATGATTTTTGTTTGTTTGTTTGTTTTCTTCTTTTGTATCTTTTGGGAGACTAAATGTATTTATCACCAAACACAAATATGCAGGCTCCCTCCTTTTTATATAAATAGTAGTATACTATATATAACATCTTTTTTACCTGAGAGATTTTGGAGATCAGTCCATATTAGGACATTAACAGCAATAAGGACATGCTTCCTAAATGTGAATACTTTTGCCATATTTGGTATTTGTAAAAGTTAAGACTCTAGTTCAATAATGGGAAAATATATAATTCCAATATTTGGCAACCAAAGTGATCAAGCCATTTGGAGGCTACTCTATTTCTTCTAATCACAACTGAATTAGACATTCCATTTCTAATGCTCAGAAATTACCGCAGCTAACTCCCACTATCCACCTAAATGGGAGCCAGAGAAAATGCAGAAGAGAAAGTCGCAGATCACCCATAGATACAACCATAGACAAATAAGTAGAGATGCTGACATGGGGAAACTTTTAAGGTATTTATTGGTAGCATTTGTGAATTGTTTCTGTAGTATCCAAAATATTCAGATTCAACAGATATTGCCAATGCTTCCCACTAGATCCACGGTCCATTATTCAGGCTTCTGGTATCTCACAAAAATGACCTTGCTTAATTGACTTAACTGATTAAACTGCACCAGGTTTTAGCTGTAACATTGTTGACAATACTGTCCTTTTACCTGTGCTCCCACACCACTTTCATTTCTAGATCCTTTCCACGGGGTTCTTGAATCCATCCATTTTAAAATTAACATAGTTTGTTGGTTAAAATTCTTGAATCTATCCATTTTAAAATTAACATAGTTTCTTGGTTAAAATTCAAGATTTGATTGTCAGCCAAGTCTGGGTTCCAACCTGCCTCTGCAATTTGAAAGTGCTGTGATATATTCTCTCTGATACCCAAGGTTTCTCTAAAATAAGTGTAATAATAGAGGCTCATATGTTTGTTGTAAAGATTAAATGAGACCATGCATTCACTCTATTTTTTAAAAGGATTTTATTTACTAGCTCCAGAGAGAGGGGAAAGGAGAGAGACAGAGAGGGAGAGAGACATCTACATATGGTTGCCTTTCACCTGCCTTCAGCTACGGACCTGGCTGGGGACCTGGCTTGCAACCTGGTTATGTGCCCTGGCTGGGAATCGAACCAGTGGGTTCATAGGCTGGAGTTTATCCACTGAGTCACTCTTAAAACAATACCTGATGGCACAGCAGATAAGGTGCCTGCCTACAAACCCAAAAGTCGCTGGTTCGATTCCCCAGCCAGGATAGATAACCAAGTTGCAAGCCAGGTCCCCAGCCAGGTCCCTAGCTGGAGGCAGGTGAAAGGCAACCATACATTGATGTCTCTCTCCCTCTTTTCTCTGAAAATAATAAATAAAATTTTTCAAAAATACCTGGAACATAGTAAATCCTCGAAAAAGAGTACCTATTATATTATTACAAATAACAATAATAATATCAGTTATATAACCACAAGGATTAGCTAGATGGGATTCCAAATCTAATTAATCAGCAAAGTACACAGGTTTTTGAGTGAACTTAAATCTTCATTTCTCTGGGATAAGCTTCCAGCAGTTCAATTACTGAGATGTATGAGGTCTGTCCCAAGAGTATCAAGCCAGTGCCAATATAATTAAAACAGTTTGCATGGCTGATACTTTTAGGACAGACCTTGTTTAATTTTTTATAAGAAACTGCCAAACTCTTTTTTCCGGGTGGCTGTACCATTTCACATTTCCATCAACAATGTATGAATGACCCAGTTTCACTACATCTTCATCAGCATTTGTTTTTTTTTTCTAATTTTAGCTCCTGATACATAGTAATATCTCATCATGGTTTTAATTTGCATTTCCCTCATAACTAATAATATTGAACATATCATATGCCTATTTACCATCTATATAGCCTCGTTGGTGAAATGTTTCTTTGTGTCTTTTGCATTTGGGTTTTATTTTTTACAATCTAAACATAGATAAAGCATACTGAGGATTTAATTAGAGTTGTAAAACAGGCTTCACACCCTGGCTGGTGTGGCTCAGTGGACTGAACGTTGGCCTGCTAAACCAGAAGGACTGGGTTCAAGTCCCAGTTGGGGCACATGTCTGGATTGTGTGAGAGGCAGCCACGCATTGATGTTTTTCTCCCTCCCTTACCTTCCCCTCTCTCTAAAAATAAATAAATAAATCTTTTTTTAATCTCTAAAACTAAATAAAATCTTTAAACAATTTTTAATTTGACTTTTAATTTTGTTATTTGTTTTGAGTTTCGCACTTCTAACCTATTCAAAGTCATTACTATGTACCAAATATTATTTTAAGTGCTTTGAAATACTTATTTCAATTTAAGTAAAATTTAACGTTTCAGCAGCTGTTGTTATCTCCATTTAACAGTTGCAAAAACTGAGGGGACAGAGACATTCAATAATTTACCTCAGATTATACAGATAACAAGTCATGGAGCTGGGATTTGAACCTAAGCAGTAGATATTATAAGCTCAATCACATACACATGATATTAGAACTGACAGAAGTCAGAAACAAAGGAAAGTGGGAGAAAGTGTAGGAAAGTATCTCTGAAATGTGTCAATAAATATTGTCTAAAATTAGTGGAGCCAAATATAGAGATTAAAGTATATTATTTAAACTTATTAAGGTAACCACTAAAAGTCCTAAATATTATAATAGTGTAATTAATAATTTTTTGAAAAGTCACAGTAAAGGAGTTGACGTAAGTTTGCTAATTCCTTCATCTTAGTAAAGTCAAATAAATATGTCTAAAATTTATTTAAAATAGAATTATAAACTTATTTTTATATAAATGTCTAATCACTATGTTTAAACCTGAAACTAATATACTGTATGTCGACTGTAATTGGAAATAAAAAATATTTTTGAAAAACCATATTATTTGGCCCTGGCTGGTGGGGCTCAGTGGATTGAGTGCTATCCTGAGAACCAAAGAGTAACTGACTGGTTGGATTCCCAGTTAGAGAAGGTGTGTGGATTGTGGGCCAGGCCCCCAGTTGGGGGGGGCACCTGAGAGGCAACCACACATTGATGTTTCTCTCCCTCTCTTTCTCCCTCCCTTCCCCTCTCTCTATAAATAAACAAGTAAAATCTTTTAAAAACCATTGTATTGCCCTGGCTGGTGGCTCAGTGGATAGGCACTGCCCTGCAAACCCAAGGATCACTAGTTCAATTCCCAGTCAGGGCACATAACCAGGTTGCAAGCCAGGTCTATAGCTGGAAGCAGGTGAAAGGCAATCATACATTGATGTTTCTCTTCCTTTCTTCCTCCCTCCCTACCCTTCTCTCTAAACATAATGAATAAAATCTTTATAAAAAATTAAAATAAAATAACATTATTCAGAGTAATATATTAACCATCAGAAAAACTCAAAACTAGAAATTGTTAAAATTAGTTACCTCTGAAGACTGGAAACTGGTTATTAAACACAATAGTTTTCTTTTTTCTATACTGTGCACATTTTTTAAAAATGTATGCAAGTATTATTTCTGTAATAAAAACAAGATATTTTAAAGCATTGCAGGTAATTCTGATGAGGCTAAGTTCAATAGTCATCAAGCTAAATTACACCCAATATTCTTGAGGGTCTTCAAAAATAGGTAAGGATGAATGGTTTAGCACATTGCATATTGATCTGGAGTAACTAGGTGCTTTGGTTCTACTTAATGTATCCTTAACTTGCAAGTTACCCTAGGATGCTATTCCTAGGTATATGTTCTCTTTTGCCCTTCTACTCCCAAACTATACTGCTTCAAATCCAGAATCAGACTGGTGAAAGGTTAGTAACATTGTTAAGATTGAAGATAGGGAACTGATTAAATTCCATCTTCCAAATTCAAGCTCCTGGCACAGTATATAAATAGAGCTCAATTCTAGATAATAAGATATTTAGAAGAAAGCACTTTTCATTTGAAAAAGCAGTATGTGCACATGATTACAAATTTCAAATAGTATAAAAGTCTGTACAGTTGAAAATAAGTCTCCCTCAACAACAAACCCCTTATCTTCCTTGCCAAAGTCAATCACTTGCTGACATTTTTAATATCTTTTCAGATATGCACACACACAAATACATACATGCAACTAGGAACATACCCTTTACATTATCTTGTTATATACTTCTTTTTTCTAATATTAATATTTTTGGAGATTGTTTAAAGCTTCACATATAGATCTACTCCATTCTTTTTAACAGAAGCATGATATACCCTTGTATGGGGATACCATATTTATTTAACTAGTCTCCCACTCATGGATATTTTTATTACTATATTTTTATATTTATCATTACAAATAATACCATAGTGACCACTTTTGTACATAAAGGTCTACACCTGCTTTTATTTCAGTATAATAGATTCAGAGTTACATTTAATTTATACATGTGTGCATGTGTAACTTTATATATTATCAAAATCTATTTGATGTCTGCATAATATTCTAACATATGACCATGGAATGTACCATATCTTATTCAAGTACTGAACTAACTATCTCAGTGTGTATGTGTGCATACAAGCATGTTTAAAGTCAGTGATTACTTTAAATTTTAAAAATCAGACTAATATCTACTAGATAATATCCATGATATTTGAAAATATACCCACAATCTAGGCACGTGCCCTGACTGGAAATCTAAGCCACAAGCTCTTGGTTCATGGAACGATGATCCAATCAACCAAACCACACCAGCCAAGACTACCATCACTTTAAAAGTGAACCCTATAATACTTTCTAAATCTCTCTTCTATTCCCTTAGAAAATTTAAAGTACCAACAAAGTACCTTTTTATGTTCTCTGAGTGAAACTTATATTTCAAATTTTGGATAAAACTTTTTTCCTATTCTGCTCCATTCAGCTACAGGGGCCTCATGCACGTGCTTTCTTGGAATCTGGGACCTCATACTTTGGAACTGATATAGATATTTTCAATATTTTCCAACATCTATTGCTTAAACCCCAGATTTTTTCATCTTTCCAAAGTTCTAAGGCACTAAAAAAACACAGAGTATGGGGTAGCATGAGTTCCACACCCACAAAGCTTTATCAAATGCCATAGACAAATAAATTATTCATATTCCTTATAGTTAGGCATCATTTCTCATGCAATAGTATCTATGTACAGAGGGTTATCAGATGAAGACAATAGACCTTTAGCTCAATAATGTACAAGTATAGAGAGAACACAGAAGAAAACCAAAGGTAAAAATAAGGATAAATTTTCAAGCAAATGGCGCCAAACAACTCAATATCCATTGGGGAAAAAATGAACCTCAACTTTACCTCATATCAAGCAAAAACATTAACTCAAAATGGTTCATAGATAAACTTAAATGTACAAACCAAAATTATGAAACTTTTATAAACAAATAT
The DNA here is from genome assembly GCA_004026585.1 of Noctilio leporinus. NCBI lineage: Eukaryota > Metazoa > Chordata > Mammalia > Chiroptera > Noctilionidae > Noctilio > Noctilio leporinus. The sequence goes on along the minus strand of PVIW01001506.1, from coordinate 190,154 downwards.
AGAAGAAAATTTGGAACTTTTCAGTAGGCAAAGATTTCTTAGGACACAAACATCATCATTAAAAGAAAAATTTGATAAACTGGACTTCATCAAAATCTAAAACTTCTGCTATTCAAAAGTTACCATTCAGAAAATAAAAAGATCTCAATGGATAGGTGCTGGCCTGCGAACCCAAAGTTCACTGGTTCGATTCCCAGTCAGAGCACATAACCAGGTTGCAAGCCAGGTCTCCAGCCAGGTCCTTAGCTGGAGGCAGGTGAAATGCAACCATGCATTGATGTTTCTCCCCTTCTTCCTCCCTCCCTGCACTTCTCTCTCTAAAGATAATGAACAAAACCTTTTTGAAAAAAGAAAAAAGAAAAGAAAAAGGCAAACCTCAGACAGGGAGAAAAAACATATACATATATCTGTATCCAGAGTATACAGGATGAGGCAAAAGTAGGTTTACGATTGTGAGTACATGAGACAGAGTTTATTCTTATATTTGTTAATTATTGCATTATTTTCCATACAAAATCCATAAATCTACTTTTGCTGAACCCTGCATACATGTACTGTCACTCAACAAAAGATAACCAAATTAAAAATTGATAAAATGTATGAACGGAAACTTGATGGAAAAAAGTATATAAATGGCCAATAAGCACATGAATGATACTCATGTACTGATAAGAAAAATTCAAGTCAGAATCACAATGATACATCACTAGATACCTACTCAAATAACTAATGTTAAAAGATTGACAATACCACGTGTTGGCAAAGATGTGTAGTATAAGATCTCTTATAAAAATTGCTGGTGGAAGTCCCAAGTGGTATAATTAAACATGCACTTAACATACAACTCTGTAGTTCTACTTCTAGGTATCTGCCCAAAATAAATGAAAATATACATGCAGAAAAGACATACACTTCAAGGTTTTTAGCAACATTATTCAAAATAGTCCCAAATCAGAAACAATTCAAACATATATCAACTGATAAATGGATAAACAAACTGCAACATGGACCCAACAACATGAATAAATCTCAAAAATATTTTGCCAAGTGAAAGAAATTAAACAAAAAAAGAGTAAGTGACAGAAAGCAAATCTGTGGATACTTGAAGCCAGGGGTCTTGGAAGAGTATAGAGGGGCACAAGGAAATTTTTTAGGGTCTTGGAACTGTTCTGTAACTTGATTATAACGGCGTGGATACCCAAAATGCCAATCAATGCTAGTTGTCCAGAGTCATGTTGGGAGAAATCTGCTGAGCAAACAATCTTATCAGAAAGATAAGATTCACAATGCAGGGAATCCACACCCACCCAGACTGCTTCTTTCTTGGAGGGTGGCATGCAGAACTTTCTTTTCTTCTAAATTTTGGCCGTCTGAGATGGTGCCTCCTCCAGTCCCTAGACCTTTCCTGAAGCTTCCTTCCTCCCTTCAGAGTCTAAGACACGTGTGTGTGTGCATGTTTATGTGTGTTTGTGCACTCAAATATATATTCTGAATCATCCAAATAGTTTTTGTGGAGGAATGTTCCAGCTTCACACAAAATTTGATGCAGATTCATTGCTCTACTCAGTCATTTTTTTAAATGCAACGGCCACACAGTACACGCTCACTCAATGGCGTCTACTGCCCTCACTGACTAGTACAGTGAAGTCTTCGTTGTTCATGCATATGCATTCCAGTCCACTCTCTCTGGTTGCCAGGTTACATCAATATTGCACAAACCATTCTCATTATATTAACAATGGCTGCACTTTTTCCATACTTAGCTCACTGCAATCTCATTCTTCTGAATCAATTTGCCCTCCCTTATTCCTATGACAGCTCAAATTTTCCTCTCTACTACCTTCTTCAGGAGTTAGGAGGAGAGAGGCAAATTCTCTCGAGGGATAGAGCATGTGGCCTAAACCCTCCTAAACCTGTTCTCCCAGGTAACCTAATGGGCTTAAACATTAAACAGCCCAGCCAGAAGTAACTGCAACTTGGAAGAGGAACACGGCATTGGAGGCTTAGAGAAGTCCAGCAAGCTTCTTCACAAAGTGACTTCTCCAATCCTGGGACAAAGTCAGTGGGGCTTTTACATACATATCTTTGTGCTCTCAGAAGCTTCTAAAGTGCATCAGGACTTTACTACATGAAATAGTAAGTTCACACTAAGCCAAGAGAATCCCATTCATTTTTCTACAAATTACATTAATCTTTGCTGACCAACTGAGAACACTAGACAAGGTCAAAGATGTGCAACCAAAAATAACATGACTGCCTATCAGATTGGCAAAAATTAAGCAGGTTCATAAGGCTTGATTTATGGGGAAAACATTTTGCATACAGTTTTCACATATATATCTTGTGTTGATATATACACAAAAACACAAAATGTATCATCTGTACAGGGTTTTTTTGTTGTTGTTTTTTGTTTTTGCTTTTTTTTTTTGCAATTAATGCTAGGATTCATTCCATAATTCATTATTTTTTTAACCACCGCTGCTTGCTTGGTACCCTGACAACACTGAGAGGGAAAACGTGGGCCTATATATACTGTATTTTACCAGGAGGACGATCAGTTGCCTGGGACTAAGGGCTTGTCCAGGATGTGGGACTTAAAGAGCTAAATCCAGGAAGGTTCTGGCCAAAATAGAACTAATACTAGGTCCATGCTGTCTTCCTCAGGAACCATAATCTCCTGACTAGTCAGTTCTATACAGCATCAGAACAAAGTTCATTTTTTTTATACTTGATTTTATGAAATAATTAATTTTGATAATTTTGCATGTGGTATGATAATGGGTTTTCAGGTGAACAAAGTTTGTTTTAAATGAACATCTTGACCCTTTATGAAGCACCAGCCACAGTCCAGGCCCTTTATATAAATCAGTGGTTCTCAAACTTGAGTGTGCATCTGAATCACCTGGAAGGTTCATGAAAATACAGATTGCTGGGCCCACCCTCAGAGATTCTGGTTCATTAGATCAGGGAAACACATACCAGGCAACCAGGATTGCAATCAGAGGAAAGAAGATGGGGGAAGTGAGTACTCACAAGATGGATACAGAAAGTATGCCCCATGGAATTCACAACTGACATTGGTCTGACAACACTGAGCATTTCCTAAAACAGGGACCTTGTCTCATTCTTCCTTGACATATACTCCTGAGCATGCCTAGCCCAGTATTGGTTGCACAGCACGTGCTCAGCAGACATCAATAAGCTTAACTTGAGATCGACTAGCACTGCCAAGTGGTGAGCTTTATTGAGTGGCCTTTCATGCTCATCAAGTATTTATTGAGCCCCTGACTAGACCCTGGACAGATCCCTGAACGCAATCATGGGCTTCTGCGTTAGCCAGACCTGGGTGCAAACCACTGATTTCCACTGATCAGCTCTATGCACTTAGGCAACTTTACCTTTGCTTCACCAGAAAAAGGATGAAAATCCTAACAACTTCACAAGATGCTGGTGGGGATGAAAAGAGAGTACCAGACTGACGCTCTAACACAGCTGAGCACAGTATCTGGCATCAGTAAGTGGTTCACAGATATCAGCCATTGTTACCCAAGATCCCTACCTTGTAACACTACTGTGTGACTACAGGATGTTGTGTGTGGAGTGAGCCTAGAATCCCTGCAGTCACACTTGGCCACTGCCTAATTGGCCAGTAACCCTGGAGCACAGGTGGGAGATGCTAGAGGGGAAGGGATGCTCAGGACTCAATCCCAAGGACCTCCTAGCTACTCTAGGAAGAACTAGATATCAACTAAGGACCTAATGGGAAAACGCAATACCTGACAGGCTGGGGTTGAGGCATCTGGGCACTGGAAAGTCTGGTTTTCTAAAGTAAGCAATGGGGCCTTGATGAGGATTAAGCAAATCAACTCATATAAAGCATTTAGCACAAGACCTGGCCACGAGGACATATTTGGTGAGTATTAGCGACTATTAGAAGAACCATGGTTCCCACCCCTTAAGTGAGCTAGTATAAAAGCCTACACTCTGAGGGGATGCTGACTGGACTTGCAGGGAATAGACTACGATGGTAGGATTTGTAGAGTACAAACCAGGCCACTCTGCCTCAAACCATTACCTGACCCCAGATGTCACAAAGCCACAACGTCATTGTTAGAAATACACTCTTTATACGGGTGGCAGATACATAACACTTGTTCTCAGATAAGGCTTCTTTACATGGTGCTCTGGGTGGAAACTGCCAAAACACTTAAGGTGGCCAGGGAATTCTAGCACTTTACCTCCCTCATTTACAGGTTCTCTCTCATTTCTTTTTCCTTGGTAATTTTCCGATTTGATTTTATAATTAAATTCACCTGCCATAATTTATAATATACTTTATTGCAATCTTTGTTGAGATAATTCTAGATTCACATGCAGGTGTAAGAGATTATATAGAAAGATCTCATGTACCACATATCCAGGCTCCTGCAAGGGTAACATTTTGGGAACAAGAAGATGACCAATATATTGATATTAGAATGATCTGATCTTATTCAGATTTCCCTAGTTTTATTTGTACTCATTTCTGTGTGTGAGTGCACACATATGCATGCATGTGCATTTAATTCTATGTAATTTTCTCACATATGTAAGTTCATGTATCTACCAAGATAGTCAAGATACCGAACTGTCCCTTCGCCATAAGGATCCCTTTTGTTTTCCTTTTACAATCATGTACATCTTGAACTTCCTGTCAAGATAAAGTCATAGGTAGACAGACTTCACCTCCTCACACCACCATAGAAAGAATTTCAACCAGATCTCAAAACTGATAACACCCAGAACTATCAGAAAAGTGAACTCTGTGGAAGTCTGACAACCAAGAATTTCAGAAGCCATATTCATTTAGATGGGTAACAAGGGCAGAGTCAGAGACAGGCAAGAGGCAGTGTGGTGCAGAGAGGTGGCAGCAGTGGAACAGACAGTCCCACATTCACGTGTAGTGGATGAAAATCTGGAAAGATGGGCCAGAACAAACGGCCCAGTGTTCCAGTACCAGGAAGATAAATCTTGTTACCTCTGGCTGTAAAACCCAGTGGAGGTGGAGGCAGCAGAAGAAACTGATGCATTTCCACCACTAGAAGGGCCCACATGGATGCAGAATATACTGTATGCAAACCAGCCCACTCTGGGTTTCACCACTGGGAAGCAGCTAGAAGGGTACCAGGCACACACTATAAATAGGTAAAAATGACTAGAAATGGGGCAAATGCCAGGCAAACCTCCAAAAGCCAGGCAGTGGCCTTGTCCCCTCTCTGTAAAATGACAACAAACTCATAACTATCAACAACTGAATCTAAAAAACAAAAACAAACTAAGCAAACTAGAACAGGATCAGAATTATAGATTTGGAGATCAGGGAGGGCTATCGGCAGGGAGGGTGAAGGGGGAGTAAGGGAGAAATGGTTCAGGGATCAAGAAGCATCATTGGTAATTACAAAATAGGGGGATGTTGAGAATAGTAAAGGAAATGGAGAAGCCAAGGAACTTATATGTATGACCCATGGACATGAACTAAGGTGGAGGTGGTAGGATTGTTGGAGGGAATGGGGTTACCGGGTGGAGGGGGGCAGACAGAGAAAAATTGGTACAACTGTAATAGCATAATCAGTAAAATATACCAAAAAAAAAAAAAAAAGGACAGAAAGATGACAGCAGAGTAGCTAGCAGTCCTGTCTACTTGCTCCCATCTCAGATGAGACTTGGAGTAAAAGCAGAGTAGAGAGTGAGTGAGAGTGGCTGAGAGCACCAACACGGGAGAGCACCAGCACGGCAGGGCATTGGGGAAGAAACGGAGGCCCTGGCTTTCTAAGCAGAACCGCCAGGGCCACCCAGTCTACCACTTCTGGCTGCACCTGTAGAGGCAGCTGCAGATCAACTCAGAGGCTGTGGGCTACTGGAGTGAGAGAGAAAGCTGGGGTGCAGACCCTAGAAGCTGCCCAGAGGGAGCAGGCCTGCAGGCTGAAGATCTCTGGAGGGAGTAGAGACAGCCCTCCACCACACAGGGCCCTTTGCATCTGAAAAGGATCAAGTGAGACACTTTGTATGAAACTGTCCAATGCGGGAAAAGGCAGAGGCCACCCCTGACTGGGAGAGACTGTGTGATTTCTGGGAAAAGGAGTGCACAGAGAACAGGACCCCCAGGGACCAGCAGCAGTGTGGGGGCCACACAGAGACTCTTTTGGAAGGAGAGCTGAGGCAAGAACAGAGATTCAGCAGGGACCCTGGGCTCCCATGCCAATGCACAGGCACAGCAGCTCTGCTAAACAAAAACCCATAGGGCTAGAGAGCACTGCAGGACCAGCAGCAGAAACATTACCCAGCCTGGCTCAGAGTGGAGGGCTGGCAGTCTCAGGACTGGGAGGCAGGAGCTAATTCTGGAGTTGTGAGACATCCAGGTAAATCTCCTCACAGACATGTGAGCCCACCCTCCACCTGCAGGATCTCAGGCACAGGAGTATCCTGCTGGGAACATTTCCTCTGGAGAAAGAAGAAAAAGCTCTGAAAAGGCCCTTCACCAGACACAAGGAACTACACATTTCCTCAGGCTCTGATTTATTAAACCCAACAGAGAAGAGAATAGAGACGAGCAAAACAAAGCACAAACTTCTCCCCTATATAACTTTTTAACATTCATATATTGCCCTTCAACTTTGAACCTAATACATCGCCAGGTTTTATATTATAGTTTATTTTACATCAAGGAAGCAAAATATACATTTTTTCAAATGCACAAGGAACAGTTTCAAAAACAGACCACATGATAGCACACAAAAGAAGCCTCAACAAATTCAAGAAAATCAAAATCGTATCAAGCATTCTCTCAGATCATAATGGCTTGAAACCAGAAACCAATCTAAAGGAAAAAAATTCAAAAACATTCCAATTCATGGAGACTGAATAACATACTATTAAACAATGAAAATGAACACACAACAACCCAAAACCTATGGGACACAGCAAAAGCAGTCCTGAGAGGGAAGTTCATAGTAACACATGCCTACCTAAAATTTTTTTTTTTAATTTCAAATCAACAGCCTAACCCTACATCTACAAAAAGCAAAGCCCAGAATGAGTACAAGGAAGGAAATAATCAAGATCAGAGCAGAATTAAATGACAGAGACTAAATGAACAATTCAAAGGATCAATAAGTCCAGGAGCTACTTCTTTGAAAAGATAAACGAAATTGACAAAACTGTAACCAGGCTCATCAAGAAAAAAGAGAGAGGACTGAAATAAATAAAAGCTGAAATGAAAGAGGAGAAATTACAACTAATAGTACAGAAATGCAAAAGATAGTAAGAAATTACTACAAACAAATATATGCCAAGGAAATTGACAACCTGGGTGAAATGGACAAATTTCTAGAAACATATAATCTTCCAAAACTGAATCAAGAAGAAGCACAAAACCTCAACAGTCCTGTAACAGCTAGTGAAATTGCACCAGTAATCAAAAAGTTCCTGGCACACAAAAACCCTGGACTGGACAGCTTCACAGGTGAATTTTACCAAACATTTAGGAAAGAGCTAACTGCTATCCTTCTCAAACTATTCCAAAAAAAATTCAAGAAGCAGGAAGACTCCCCAACTCTTTTTATAAGGTCAGTATCATTCTAATCCCAAAAGGTCAAGACACAACAAAGAAAAAACTATAGGCCAATACTGCAGAGGAACACAGATGTTAAAATCCTCAACAAAATATTGGCAAACTCGATCCAGCAATGCATTAAAATGACCATACACCATGATCAAGTGGGACTCATCCCAGGGGTGCAAGGATAGCACAATATTCATAAATCAATTAATGTAATACATTACATAAACAGAATGAAAGACAAAAACCACATGAACACATCCATAGATGCAGAAAAAACATTTGATAAAGTACAGCCCCATTTATGATAAAAATGCTCAGCAATGTGGGAGTAGAGGGAGCATACCTCAACATAATAAAGGCCATCTATGAGAAAACTACAGCCAACATCATAATGGGGAAAAACTAAAGGCTTTCCCCCTAGGTTCTGGTGCAAGACAAGGAGGTCGTCCACTTTCACCACTTCTATTCAACATAGTCTCGGAAGTTCTAGCCACAGTGATCAGACAAGGAAAAGGAATCCAAGGCTTCCTAATTGGAAAAGAGGAAGTAAAACGGTCATTGTTTGCAGATGACATAATAGTGTACATAGAAAACCCTATAAGCTCCATTAAAAAATCTACTTAACTTAATAAGTGGCTTTGGCAAACTGGCAGGATACAAAATCAATATTAGGAAATCAAAGGCATTTTTGCATATAATGAAATAATTGAAACAGAAACTAGGGGGGAAATTCCATTTACTATAGCAACAAGAAAAATAAAGTACCTAGGAATAAACTTAATCGAGGAGGTAAAATCACTGTATTCAGAAAACTACAGAACACTGAAGAAAGAAATTTAGGAAGGCACAAGTAAATGGAAACATATACTGTGTTCATGGATTAGAAGAATTAAATCATTAAAATATCCATGCAACCAAAAGCCATCTATAACTTCAACACAAAGTCTATTAAAATACCAATACATATTTCACAGAACTGGAACAAATACTTCAAAAAATTTTATGGAGCCATAAATGACCCTGAATAGCCTCTGCAATGTTGAGAAAGAAGAACAAAGTAGGAAGGATCACAATACCTGATATTAAAGTATATTACAAGGCCACTATAATCAAAACAGTCTGGTAATGGCATAAAACAGACACATAGATGAATGGAAGAGAATATAAAGCCCAGAAATCAACCCATGTTTCTGTGGTCAATTAATATTTGGAAAAGGGACAGGAGCATAAAATGGAGTAAAAATAGACTCTTCAATTAAAGATGCTTGAAGATCTGGGCAGGTACATGCAAAAGTACGAAACTAGACCACCAACTTACACCATACACCAAAATGAACTCTTGGTGGATAAATGACTTAAATATAAGTTGTGATACTATGAAAGTCCTAGGGGAAAACATAGGCAGTAAAATTTCAGATATGCCATGCAGCAATATTTTCACCAATATATCTTCTAGAGCAATGGATATAAAAAAGAATAAACTAATGTGACTACATCAAATTAAAATGCTGCTGCACAACTAAAGAAAACATCAGCAAAATAAAAAGGGAACCAACTATATGGGAAAACATATTTGCCAATGATACCTCAGACAAGGGTTTGATTTCAAAAGTATATAAAGAACTTATATGACTCCACACCAGGAAGACAGACAACCCAATTTAAAAATAGGCAAAGGACCTGAACAGACACTTCTCTCAGGAGGGTATACAGAGGGCCCATAGACATATAAAAGGATGCTTAACATCACTAGGCATTAGAGAGATGCAAATTAAAACCACAAGGGGATACAACCACACATCTGTCAGAATGGCCATCATTAACAAGTCAACAAACAACAAGTGTTGGCGAGGATGTGGAGGAAAGTGAACCCCAGTGCACTGCTGGTGGGAATGCAGACTGGTGCAGCCACTATGGAAAACAGCATGGAATTTCCTGGAAAAAAAAAAAAAAACCCTAAAAATGGAACTGCTTTTTGACAGTTTCAGTGATTCCACTGCTAGGATTATACCTGAAGAACCCTGAAACACCAACTCAGAAGAACCTACGCACTCCTATGTTCATAGCAGCATTATTCACAATAGCCAAGTGCTGGAAACATCCTAAGTGCCCATCAGTGGATGAATGGATCAATAAACTTTGGTACATTTACACAACGGAATACTATGAGTAGAAAGAAAGAACTCCTACCTTTTGTGACAACATAGATGAAACTGGAGAGTGTTATGCTTAGTGAAATAAGCCAGTCAGTGAAAGACAAATACCATATAATCTCACCCAATACAGGAAATTAATGAACAAAACAGACAAGCAGAATGGAACCAGGGACATGGAAACAAGGAGCAGAATGACCGTGACTAGAGGGGTCGGGGGAGGGGAAGATGGGAAAAAGGGGAAGAGTTTAGTCAAGGAACGAGCATGAATGACCCATGGACGTGGATAATGATGGGGGAGGGGATGAAACTATTGCAATACAACAACAAGAAATTAATTAAAATTTTAAAATAAATAAATCAATTAAACTAAACTAAACTAAACTAAACTAAAATGTACATAAAAAAACAAAAAGAAGAAGAAGAGCTGAGAAACCCACCATGACTCAGCCAGCGTGCTTGCCTCCCACCTATCCTGCTTTCCTTTTCAACAGGTCTTGACTTCGAACCAGCAAAAGGTGACGTCATATCTTGTTACTTATCAGCTTCAGAACTTGTCAAGCCCTGTACTTGTTGCATTTTGATGAGAAAAAAATGTTTCAGCACTCGTGGCTTGCTCCGGACTCATCGCACTTGCTAGAACTTGTATGAGTCACCACACCGCCCGGCAGGAGAAAATGCTTCATTGTTCAGTACTCCTCAGCTTTAGCACTTGTCATGAGCTCTGGAAGCAATTAACGAGTACCGAGGTGCCACTGTACTCTGTTATGGGGCAGCCACTTTGCTCTGCTGAAGGCGTGAACAGCTCATTCCTGCTTCCTGGTCTTTGCTCACACTGACTTCCCTCCTGATAATAACCTCCTCTTGCCCTTTTCCTTATTAAATTCTCCCATCTTTGAGGATCCAGCTCCAGCTCCATTTCCTTCAAGAAGACATTCCAGAACACTCCTCCATCATCAATAGCCTCCTCCCTCTGACCTCCTGCAGCACTTAAAATCTGCACCTGGACAATTCAGCACCCGAAGTTAGTCCCTTGTGGTGCATCTCACTAAGAGTTTTTGGTGATTAAGTTTGTCTCCATGACGTATGTATCTTTTGCTGAGATGTCTAGTAAAACCCTGGATACAAGCCCTGGCTGGTAGCACAGTGGATAAGGTGCCGGCCTGCAAATCCAAAGGTCGCAGGTTCGATTCCCCAGCCAGGGCACATAATCAGGTTGCAAACCAGGTCTCCAGTCAGGTCTGCGGCTGGAGGCAGGTGAAAAGCAACCATACATTGATGTCTCTCCCCCTCTCTGCCTCTCTCCCTTCCCCTCCTTCTAAAAATAATGAAATAAAATATATTTTTAAAAAAATCCTGGGTACATAGTAAGTGCTCAATACATTCTTATGTTTTTTACATTTAACCTAATTTTATTCATGCTTGCCTTGGGATAGGAAATAGATCATTCAGTGAAAAATACAATATAAACAAAATGTCTTATCATGAACAACATTTTTTAAAAACATTTCATTCATTATTTTCAGAGAGAAGGGCAGGGAGAGAGGCAGAGAGGGAGAGAAACATCCAAGTATGGTTGCCTTTCACCTGCCTCCAGCCATGGACCTAGCTGGAGACCTGGCTTGCAACCTGGCCATGTGCCCCGGCTGGGAATTGAACCAGTGACCTTTGGGTTCACAGGTTGGTGCCCTATCCACTGTGCCACCAGCCAGGGCATCATGAACAACTTTTAAACTACAAGAGTGATGTACTTTAATTACTTTCATGCACACAAGTCTAACATTACAGTTTTAAAAAAATAAACAAAAGTTTTGAATCCCAGCCAGGGCACATAACCAGGTTGCAAGCCAGGTCTCCAGCCAAGTCTGTGGCTGGAGGTAGGTGAAAGGCAACCATACATTGATGTTTCTCTCCCTCTTTGCCTCTCTTCTTTCCTCTCTCTATGGGAATAATTTTAAAAATATTAAAAAAAAAACACAATTAAGACTTCTAGGAGCATTTTATAATAAAGTGATTCCTAATTTTTCTTTGTAGATAAATCAAGCACCTCCAAAATACAAATTCATATACACAGTGATCACAGAACTTAAAACAAATATTAAAGTAAATTAAGTATGTGGACAACCTTAAGAGAAGCTGATATATACTTAGCTAAGTAGGCAACAAACCAGTGTCAAATGGAAGTGTATTTGAAAACTTTCTGTATTTAATCTATAAATTCTTATTGATAGAATAACATGTTTAAAGGCTAATAAAAGGGTACTTGGTGATACTAAAGACGGACTTCATCCAGCTCAAAACTTTGCCTCTGGCTTCCCTTGGACAGAAAGGTAATGCCATAGATGATGCTATATAAGAGACTAGAGTTTAAACTGATTTGGTATGGGATAAAGTTTGTAGTCTTTGTAATATTTGGTCAATCTCAGAAAAAATTATAAATGGCCTGCCCAAAATTAAACATGATATGCATCTCTCTGATGGCTGGTGACATTGAGTATCTTTTCATATGTCTGTGGGACATCTTGTGTTCTCCTTGGAGAAGTATCTGTTCAGGTCCTTTGCCTATTTTTTAATTGGATTGGTTGTCTTCCTGGTGTTGAGTTGTATTAGTTCTTCATATATTTTGGAGGTCAAATCTTGTCTGATGTATCATTGGCAAATATGTTCTCCCATACAGGTGGTTCCTTTTTCATTTTGATGATGGTTTCTTTAGCCATGCAGAAACTTTGGAATGTGATGTAGTCCCATCTGTATATTTTTCCCTTTATTTCCCTTGGCCTAGGAGACATATTGGCAAAAATATTGCTGTGTGGAATATCTTAAATTTTACTGCCTATATTTTCCAATAGAATTTTTATGGTATCATGGCTTATATGTCTTTTATCTATTTGGAGTTTATTCTGGTGTATGATGTGAGTTGGTGGCCTAGCTTCATTTATTTGCATGTACCAGTCCAGTTCTCCCAACAACATTAATTAAAGAGACTGTCTTGACTCCATTGTATGCTTGTGACCCCTTTGTCAAATATTAATTGACCATGAAGACATGAGTTTATTTCTGGGCTCTCTATTCTGTTCTATTTATCTATGCGTCTGTTCTTATGCCAGTACTAGGCTGTGTTGATTACAGTGGCCTTATAGTGTAGTTTGATATCAGGTATTATGGTCCCTCCAACTTTTTTTTCCTCAAAACTGCTGAGGCTATTTGGGGTCTTTTTTGGTTCCATATAAATTTTTAAAGTATTTGTTCTAGATCTGTGAAATATGGCATTGGTATTTTAATAGGAATTTTGTTGTGTTGGTGGGAATGCGGACTGGTGCAGCCACCGTGGAAAACAGTATGGAGTTTTCCTTACAAAACTAAAAATGGAACTGCCTTTTGACCCAGCGATTCCACTGCTGGGAATATACCCTGATAACCCTGAAACATCAGTTCAAAAGAATTTATGCACCCATATGTTCATAGCAGTGCTATTTACAATAGCCAATATTTGGAAACAGCCTAAGTGCCCATCAGTAAATGAGTGGATCTATAAACTGTGGTACATTTATACAATGGAATACTACACAGCAGGAAAAAAGAAGAAATTTCTGCCTTTGTGACAGCATAAGTGAAACTGGAGACTATTAAGCTAATTGAAAGAAGCCAGTGAATGAAAGCAGAACCAAATATATGAATACAGTGAATAGGCCTTCTTTGGTCAGGGGGAAGGGGGTTTGGGGGAGGAAGAGGCAGGGAAGGGGAGCAGTTTGGACAAGAACCTAGTATGAAGGAACCATGGACATGGACAACAGGTGGGATTGACTTTGAGGGGGAATGGGTGGGTGGGGAGGGGGACAGAGGGGAGCAAAAAGGGGATGGATGTAATACAACAACAATAAAATATAAAATTAAAAAATAAAATTAATTAATTAATTAAAAATATCTACACACACACAAAGAATAAATAAAAAAAAGACAAATACCATATGATCTCACTTATAAGAGAAATGTAATGAAAATAAACTAATGAGCATACCAGAACCAGAAGCATGGAATTATGGAATAGACTGATAACTGTAACAGGGAAGTGGAAAGGTGAGTACTAATTGAAAGAAGGTAAAAGGATTAGTCAAAGAACATACTTGAAGGACCTGTGGACATGGACAATGGTGTGGGAATTGACTATGCAAGTGGGAAGTGGGCTGGGTGGGGGGGGCGCAAAGGGGGAAAATGGGACAACTACAATAGCATAAACAATAAAATAATAAAAAATAAAAACAAAATAACTAATCATTTAGTATAAATACACATGAGAAAATGAAGTAAATATTTAAACATAAAAAATAGACATGATATACAATTTTGGTATTAGATGAGTAGTTTATATATATATATATAAATATATTTATATATATATATATATGATTTTATTTATTATTTTCAGAGAGAGGGGCAGGGAGGGAGGAAGAAAGGGAGAGAAACATCAACGTATGGTTGCCTTTCTCTGGCCTCCAGCCATGGACCTGACTGGAGACCTGGCTTGCAACTGGTTACGTGCCCTGGTTGGGAATCGAACCAGCGACCTTTGGGTTCACAGGTCAGTGCCTATCCACTGGCCAGGCCCAGAACTAGAAATATTTTGTCTCCTTATGTCATGTATGCTTTCATGTAATGTTTTATAAGTGTGTGTTCTGTGCCATGCTCAGCACTGAGCCCTGGGATCAAGGAGATGAAAGAAGATTAGCTTCTGCCCTCAAGGATCTTAGCAGTTGTGCGGGCCAGACATGTAAACGATCATTTAAATACATTTTAAATTGCTCTGATAGACTCCTGGACAGTAAGTTCTTACCCCATAGTGAATTTTAAAATATAAAGTACCCCCCTCTCTCAGTATATTTTCGAAGTAAAGAAATCTAGACAGTGTGACAGTGTAAACTATTCAACAGATTGTTTCTGACTATCCTATCGCACAGCTTTTGGTGAGGTAAATAATAGATCATTTATTTTGTAATCATTAAGCAAGTGCAATGCCATAATTGCCAATCTGATAACTAGTACACTTCAAAGAATAAACTGCAATTGGATTTACACGTCCCCCCTCCCCAGGAATTCTTTATTTTCCTAGAAAGAAATTCCTGGAACTTTCTAGCAGAAGTCCATACCTATCTCAGTTCTCCAGATGCCCAACTCCTAAAAATGTCCCAGAACTTTGTATTAATATGTTTGGGTGGGGGTAAGGGTGGGGGTTGATCCTGGATCCTGATAATTTCTGAAACACAGGCCCCAGGCATCCATTTTCTTCCCATTCAAAATCCCCAACTGGTCGTCTTTAGAGCTTTTCTCTCCCATCTCAGAAGGCTCAGCCTATTTTTCAAACCACAAATGCTGATCCAAAGTTCTAAGGAGGTCTTGTGGCAACTCCAGGTGCAAACAACAGTTGGGGAAACAACATTTGGATGTCGATATTTGACATATGAATATTTATATGCTTTATGGTGATAATAGGGCAAATTATATTCAGACTTTTTTTGTTTGTTTTTTTAAATACACTTTATTTTGCCATTACAGTTGCCCCAATTTTCCCCCCCTTTGCCCTCCTCCACCCTGTACCCCATTCTCTCCAGCAATGGCCCCCTTAGTCCATGTCCATGAGTCATGCATGTAAGTTCTTTGGCTTCTCTATTTCCTTTGTTCTTCTTAACATCCCCCTTTCTATTCTGTAACCACCAATGTGTACTTTTTTCCCCCTTTCACATCCAGACAATTCACCATTTAATTACTGCCTTCTGTCAGCTTCTCAAATCATATTAATACAACTTTGGTTTTCTTTTTATTATTCCAAAATGCCTGTTAATTCATTTGTTTAAAGAATTACTCTTTTAAGTAATATGAACTGCAATATTACCAAACACATGCAAAAATACATTTACACTCAAACATATTTTTACACATATTTAAAGTACATACTGGATTATGAAGAGTTAATACTAAAAATTTTAAATATGCCAATAGCTTATATAATTATTGCATGTTAAATGATAGTATTTTAGATATATTGCAGCAAGACTAAGCAGTTTTTTCTTCTTTTATACTTATTTTACTCTGGAATGCTATTTTTGTGAAATATATCACCGAAATGGTGTATTGCAGAACTCACTTTTGTGAAAGTTGTCTTAGAGACAGTGCCAAACTCAGAGTAAAAATTGAATTTGGTTTTTAAGTCAGATTCTCCCCTGTTCAATGATACAACTCAACTTTTAAATGATCTGAAAAACATCAGGAATACAGTCTGATTCTATTGCCCAAAATGTGGAAGTTCCAAAGGGGAGCAGGAAAGACCATTGGCCTTCTTGTTTGGAAGGTTCTACTTAATGGCTCCTCAAATCTTTATTTCATCAAGGGTCACCTTTTGAAGAGAAGCAGGTAGTTATTGTTGTTATTATATGGTTTTGAATTGTTCATCATATGCCAGAATTATATTGTATCAACCCTATGAAGTACTGTTAGTCCCCTTTTACACGTGAGGAAATCAAGACTCAAAGATGTTAACCTACCTGAGCCAGGGCCTCATTTCATGCCAATGTTTGACCCCCCAACCAAGTTCATAGTCATTGCATTAAATGGGGTGGGCTCTGACACTAGGGTTGGTAGATTTGCCCTCAGGAAGTTTTGTCCTCTGTGATGGTATCCTTTTGACCCAGTAACCCCGAACATAGGCCTCTTACTCTTTTAGCATCTCTTCTACCCATTTGGCTGTCAATCCCACACACTTCAGCTGGGAGGTCTCCCTTACACTTGCCCCAACCCTAGGTTCCCCTGGCTCATGGATAGGCCGGTTCTGTGCTGCCCCCTCCTGGCTCTACCCAGGACCTGCCCCAATGTCAGCTTCGCAGGAAGGCACCTCCTCCCATATTCAAAGCCCCTCTCTTTCTCCCTCCCTTCCCGTCTCTGAAACTAACTAAATAAAATCTTTTGAAAAAAGAAATATTGGAATAGATGGCTTCTAAGACTTTGTGTGCATTCAGCACTTAGCACAGTGTCTGGCACTTAGTAGATGCCCAGGAAAAGTTGTGGTAGGAAGGAAAGAAGACAGGGAGGGAAGGAATAGGAGAGGAATTACTCTGTTTCACTTTTTTCCCAATGGAACTGAAAAAGAAAAGCACACATAAATACAAACTTTTTCAAAATTTTACCACGGAGAAGTTATGACTGTAATGCTGATATTGTGAAAAGAAGAGTAGTAGAGTTTAAGGGACAATTGTATTAGATAAAAGTGCTTTAGTATGACATGCAATGATAGGCAGCATTTATTGAACACTTACCATATGCCAGGTGCCATACTAAATCCCATTTAAATCCCCCTATCGTGCCCATGATGCAAGCAATCTGCTCAAGGCCTCATTACTAGAAAGCCGCAGAACTGGAAAATGAGCTCCTCCTGTGTGTATACAAGTGCAGGGTTTGTATATCTCTATCTGACTTTAAAGCTTGTGCTGGTGCCCGTAATGCTGCCTCTCCACTTTAATATATGAATATGACTTCCTGTTGTTGTTATAATTCTTATAATGAAATTATTTAAACTAGGTAGAATAGGCATATGGTACACAATACAAAAGGCTAAAAAAATAGTGAGAAGTCAAAAATAGGCTCCACATTCTGTCCCCCAGCTGCCCAGTAACCCACTCAGGAGACAGGTACTGTTAACAGTTGCTTTTCAGATTTAAAATCTCTTTTTAATTTTTATAGAATGGTGGTTTGGCACTGCACCGTTTCATACTCCATGGAAACATGAGCCATGTTATTATGGATTTCTAATTTTTAAATTTTTCGGTATAAAATATTCTTCAAAACTGATACCATAGAAATCCTGATAAAAACAGCTCATTGCGAATGTTAATGCTTTTCAGACATTAATTGTTCAATTGGCTAATCAGGCTTAGTGATACAGTATATTCTAATTCTTTTACATTTTCTGTTTCAATGACGTAACTTCTTTTTACAATAAGATGGAACATCTGTCTAATGAAAAATGGGCCATTATTATTCATCTTAAGCCATGAAGCATTGTTCAACAGCTCTGAACTAATGGTCATTCTGTCAAATAGGTTTTCCTTTAATCATTATTTCTAATACATGTGAAATTAATACACACTGTTTGTCATTACGAAGCACTAGAATATAATTCTAGAAGAAGCAATTAATGCCTCTCAGAAGTTTTTTGAAATATGATTATCAAATACTCAACTAATGAATCATTTGCATATCTGAAATCATAACCTAAACATTAAGCACTCTTGTGATAGGACACATTAGGCTTAAAAGTGAAAAAAGAAGAGAGAATGAGAGAGATTTCAGATATTAAATTATATACATTGTCCGCCTCCTTGCCAACTCAGAATTTTTTTCTCAGCAGATTTTATTTTCAAAAGGACAGCTCAACAGCTTCAGGGAAAGGCACTTCTGAGACATTTCCAGGAATTGAAATGTTCTTTTCTCTTATTCCTCTTAGTTACATAAAAAGAAAGGAGTCTCGAAGACCTGAATCTCTCAATAAAAAAAAAAAATCATGGTTAATTGTCAAATTTAGACGCTACATAGAAAAATGCCATCCATTTCTAAATGTTGCTTGTAAACTCTCTCAGCAAAGGGGCAAAGAATAATGCACTGTATTCCCCCTGCAGCGTTATATTGCATGTTCACCTTAAGGAGCATATGCTGCTCTTTTGAAATATGCAGGCTTCCCTCTTATTGTACAGGGCCTCTGTGAAAAGATTGAGGGCTCTGCGGAATTAACATATGAATAGGCTGACATACCTCCCAAGAAGCCCCTACAGGGGTGGGGCACAAAAGGAGAAGATCTTTTTATTCGTTTTTTGGACTTAATGAAGAGTAAAAGGACCCTTTCTGATGAAATTTCTTGGGGACTCAGAATTGAAACTCAAAATGTTCATTGTGGAAAATATGTATTTAAACTGGAATACGCTGCCACTCTTTTCTCCTTCATAATCAGCCCAGCACACTGAAAAAGACAAAATGGGTAATATCTGAAGAGAGTGATTACTGATATCAATATTAATCATTGAAAGCTGATAAAGATGTCCTTGCTAATTGGAGGCTCAATTGTGGTCACTTTAGCAAAAATGCTTTACCTGAAAGAGACAGACCTTCAGGATTAGGTTAGGGTCAGTGTTCTAGATGTGGGGACATGGCTGGGGCTGTTAAGATAGTGTCTCTGGGAAGTAGGAAGTCTAGAAAGTAGGACTGAAACCAGATCATAGGCCAAAGGGATAGATGGGCTAGATTGGGCAGGATTATTATTAGCAAAGGTTTAAGCAGAACTCAAGACCCATTTACTAAAGAGATTAGGGTACCTACTGCTTTGGTCAGCTCTAATATAGAACTGCATATATCTTTTCTACCTAGAAACCAGAGTTAGGTACTACTTCCGCCACCTCTCTTGACTGCCATGTCTGGGTTAGGTGCCCTTTTCTGTGCTCCCATGACACCTTGTACTTGTTGCAACATTGCATTAAAACTCTGGCATTATCACACAGAAATGCTTCCACATTTACCTCCCTCATTCTGTTGTATAAGTTCTGTAGGGGTCACAACCATAGCCAGGCTTTCCTTTGCTGTGTTCAGAGTCTGTTGTATAATGCCAAGCACAAAACTGATGCTCAGTATTTGACGACTAATGAGAAGCTTGGTTCTAGGTGGAAACTAAGTCCATGCTGTGGCCATAGTTAGGGAGCTGGGCCTAGGAAACCTGGCACATTGTGTCATGGCACAGATATGTTGATGAGCCCCTGTCCATTGAGGATTCAATCAGTTGGACTAGATCACCACCAGTTTGGTTCAGGAGTGATGTTTTCTGCTGGAGCTGCACCATTAGCCAGGGTGTTGTTGGAATCAGAGGGAAACAAATTAGATGGAAGGGTACAAAACCAGGTAAGGAAAAGTCGAGGAGACTAAAATGAGAAACAATCTGAGCCCTGAATGAGGTGGGATGGTGTGGAACAGAGAAAGTCCATGGAACCAAACCAGTACTGACAGGAGGCTGAAAATTTGATTTCAGATGGGGGTCAACAAACTATGTGCCAGCAGGCCAAATGTAATCATCAACTATTTTTGTAGACCATGGTATTTAAGAGTGGTTTTTACGTTATTAAATGGTTAAAAGGAGGGAAAGGGGGAGGAAGAGGAGGAGAAGAAGCAATAGAAATAGCGTATGACCCACAAAGCCTAAAATGTTGCCATTTGGTCCTTTAAGAAAAGTTTATATGCCCTGGCTGGTGGCACAGTGGATAAAGTGCCAGCCTGCAAACCCAAGGGTCGCTGGTTCGACTCCCAGCCAGGGCACATAACCAGGTTGCAAGCCAGGTCTCCAGCCAGATTCGTAGCTGGAGGCAAGTGAAAGGCAACCACACATTGGTGTTTCTCTCCCTCTCTGCCTCCCTCCCTTCCCCTCTCTCTAAAAATAACAAATAAACTCTTAAAGAGAAAAAAAAGAAAAGTTTAACAATTATTGATTTAAGCTTATTAAATCAAGAGAGCAAAACAAAACCCATCCCCAAACACAGGCATGCTCATACATATACATGCATACACACACATGCACACACACACACACACACATACACACACACACACTGTAATAATGGAATATCATTTTATTGTGATTTGAAAATACCAAGGGCATTTGATACCCCATAAAGTTTGTGAAAATGGAAATCAACCATTTGTATTCTTTGATAATTAAACTAGTCATACATAAAATATTTTGTGAGGTACTATTTCCATATTTTTAAATTTTATTTTAAATGTTATTCATTTATGTTTTTAAAGGTTTTATTGATTATCTTTTAAAGAGAGAAGGGCAGGGAGAGAGGCAGAGAGGGAGAGAAACATCAATGTATGGTTGCCTTTCACCTGCCTCCAGCTACAGACCTGGCTGGAGACTTGGCTTGCAACCTGGTTACATGCCCTGGCTGGGAATTGAACCAGCAACCTTTGGGTTCACAGGCCGGCACACTGAACTACCAGCCAGGGCTATTTCTGTGTTTTTGAAAGACTGATTTTCCTCTACTCCAAGTTCTCAAAATGGGTATCTTATTCAGCCTCCGCTGTAATTATTCTGATTGTCCTTGGACCTTCACCTAATGAGGAGAATTTTGCACTTCTGGAGAAAAAACTGCATAATGTGAATCTATTTGAAAGATAATCTATTTGATTTGTTCTCATTCAGTAATGTTCTTTGAAACAGAGTCCTAGAAACTTTCAGAGCTGGAAGATATTTTAAAGATTATATAGTCCAAGCCCTGGCTGATGTGGCTCAGTGGATTGAGCACCAGTTTGCAAACCCAAGGGTCAGTGGTTCGATTCCCAGTCAGGGCACATACCCAGGTTGTAAGCCAGGTCTCCAACCAGGTCCCCAGCTGGAGGTTGGTGATGTTTCTCTCCCTTTCTTCCTCCCTCCCTTTCTCTCTCTCTAAAAATAATGAATACAATCTTTTTTAAAAAGATGATATTGTCCAAGTCCTTTGTTTTACCAAGAGGAAAAAGGAGATGAAGTAATTTATTGATGTTTAAAATAAATCAGGGTCAGATAGAGACCCAGAAATCCTGGGTTCCAAGTTCTCTCACTCTGCTGCTTCCACATGGTATCCATTCCCAAACTCCTAGAGAGCAGGGCTGTCTCAGTTTTGTCTCTCTCAACAGTGCAGAGCCCACACCTAGCCAACAGTATTCCAAAATGTCTGTTGAATAAATAAATGGATGATCATCACAGCTAACAGTTACTTCGTATTTACCATGTACAAACTATGCCAAACACATGCATTATCTCTTTTGATTCTCACAACCCTAGAAGTAGTAGATTTTTGTTTTTGTTTTTTAACTATCCCTATTTTACAAATCTTAAAGATAAGGCACAGAGAGGTGGAGTGACTTAGCCAAAGTCAAACAGTCAGGAAGTTGTGGAATTAGGCTTGGAATTCTGGTCTGTCTAACTCCAAAGCCAGTGTTCTTAATCACTACCCTAAATGTGTGATGAAGTCCAATGAAAATATCAATTCTGAAAACCTTGTGCACTTACACAACAAAATTCACTTTCCTACCCTGCCTTTATTCAACAGTAAGCAGGACCCTCAAGCTTGTCTTTCCTGGCTCAGCCTGCCTCCTTGTGTGGCCTCCACACAATCAGCTAATCTCCCCAATTTCTAGTTTCCCAAATCCACTACATAGCCCTGCTTTTGGTGATGCCCCAGGGTGTCTCCAATTATCTCAGAGAGGTTTCACAAAATTCTCAAAACAGATTTTAAACATAATCATTTGGCTTTTTTATGCTTTACAAAACCTTGAGGAGGACAGAAGAGAGATCCTTCGAACAAAACAAATGAAAGTGGGGCCTTAGTTTTTAATAGTCCCAGACTTACAGTTGAATGTTAAGGGATGCAGCTCCATCTGCTGGACATCAAACTCCATGATAATAAGTAGTGGTTAAATATTGACAACAACCTCTATTTATAGCCTGTAGCACTTTGTCATGGTCTGTTTTTAAACACTTGTTTTTAATAAGAAAAAATGCATGGCTATTGTCAAAAGTTTGTAAAACAAAATTTGCCATGGGTAATTAAGCATAATCTTGCCTCTGAGATACCTACCACATTTAACACTTTTTCCTTTTGGTTGTAGGCACCTATATTGTTTCCACAGGTGAGAAGATATATGTACAGTGACATGTAATCTTTATATTTCCAAACATTATATAATAAGCATTTTATGTGCCATTTAGTAGTCACCATAGGCACAATTTTAATACCTGCATTATACTCTACGTTAAGATTATACAATAAATTTTTACCCACACACCCATTGTTGGGCATTTAAGTTAATAGAAAATTTGGTTATTATAAATAAGCATCAATTTGCATAAATTTCTCCAGACTTAAACTTACTTCCTGGGGAGTGATTGTTATTAACAGTGTAACTCCGGGTGAGAGGGTAGGGACTATATTTTAGGTCCTGAAACATATTGCCAAATTGCTTTCCAAAAAGACTGCATCAGTTTACCTTCCCATTATCAGAGTATGAATGCCTTTCTTATGGCACACAAGCTAACATAGAATATTGTCTTTTCTCACCTTTCCTAAATAATTGGTGAAAATGGGTCTCTTTCTATTCCATTAGCATTTTTTATTACTAGTGCAGGTGAACATTTATTCATATTTATTAGCCATTCACATTTCCTCCCTTGTAACTTGTTCATTGATATCATTTTCCCATTGAGAGGCTTTGTATTTTCTTACTATTTTGTATTTGCTCTTTAGATATTAAAGATGTAATTTTTTTCTACCATGTTGATAAGTTTCCCAAGCTTGTTCTTTCATTCTATTTAATATGTAGAAGCTTTTTGTTGTATATTGTCATATATTTTGATAGTTTCTCTTAGGATTTTTCTCTGTTTATTCCTGTGTATGGCATAATATGGTGGTCTAGTTTCATTTTTTGGGCATGTACCAATCCAGTTCTCTCAACACCATTTATTAAAGAGACTGTCTTGGCTCCAATATATGCTCTTGCCACCCCTGTCAAATATCAATTGACCATACAGATATGAGTTTATTTCTGGGCTCTCCATTCTGTTCCACTTATCTATGTGTCTGCTCTTATGCCAGTACCAGGTGGATTTTTTTTTTCATTTAAATTTTTATTTATTTAAGTTTATTTTGTTGATTATGCTATTTCAGTTGTCCCAATTTCTTTTCCCTTTGCTCCCTTCCATACAGCAACACCCTTTCCTCTAGTAAGCCCACCCCACTTAGTTCATGTCCATGGGTTGTACATATAAGTTCTTTGGCTTCACCCTTTCCTATATAATTCTTAATATTCCCCTGTCTGTCTTGTATTTACTAATTATGCCTCTTAATCCCTGCACCACTTCCCCCTTTCTCCCCTTTCCCCTCCCAACTAATAACTCTCCAAATGATCCCCGTACCTATGATTCCTATTCTGGTTATTTGCTCTATTTTCTTTGTTTTTATTTTTTTTAGGTTCTGTTGTTGATAGTTGTGAGTTTGTTGTCATCTTAGGGTTCAAGGTTTGATCTTCTTTTTCTTAAATAAATCCCTTTAACATTTCATCTAATAAGGGCTTGGTGATAATGAACTCCTTTAGCTTTACCTTGTCTGGGAAGCACATTATCTGCCCTTCCATTATGAATGATAACTTTGCTGGATAGCGTAATCTAGGTTGTAGATCCTTGCTTTTCATCACTTTGAATACTGCTTGCCAGTCCTTTCTAGCCTGCAAAGTCTCTTTTGAGAAAACAGCTGATAGTCTTATAGGAACCCCTTTGTAGGTAACTCTCTTTTTCCTCTTGCTACTTTTAAGATTCTCTTTTTATCTTTAACTTTTAGTATTTTAATTATGATGTGCCTTGGTGTGGTCATCTTTGAGTTTAGCTTGTTTGGGACTCTCTATGCTTCCTGGACTTATATGTCTGTTTCCTTCACCAAATCTGGCAAGTTTTCCTTCATTATTTTTTCACATAAGTTTTCCATTTCTTGCTCTGCTTCTTTTACTTCTGGTACCCCCATGATTCAGATGTTGGCACCTTTAAAGTTGCCCCAGAGGTTCCTAAGCCTCTCCTCATATTTTTCAATCCTTGTTTCCTCATTCTGTACTGGTTGACTGTTTATTGCTTCTTTATGTTCCAAATCATTCATTTGAATCCTGGTTTTCTTCCCTTCACCATTGGTTTTGTGTGGCTTTTCTTTCATTTCACTTAGCATAGCCTTTGCTTCTTGCTTTTTGTGTTTGCCATACTCAAGCATATCTGTCAAGCCTGTGAGCATCTTTATCACCAGTGTTTTGAACTCTGTGTCTATCTCCTCATCACTTAGTTCTCCCACTAGAACCTTGATCTGTTTCCTATTTTGAACCATATTTCTCTGTCTCCTTAACTTGACAGGCGCCTGTGTTCGCCTCTGTTGCACCTAATACGTTGTAAGGGGCAGAGACTTAGGTATTCATCAGTGAAGGGGCAACCTGTTTCACCATGTTGTGGAGCCATATGTGGGGGTGGGGTCTGAGAGGGAACAATGCCACTTTCTCAGCACTCCCCCTTTTCCAGGTACTTCTCCCACTTTCCGTATAGGACTGGTGTCTCTCTAGCTGTTGCCCTGGCTGTGGTTCCCAGAGTGGGTGGGTCTGTGGATGTTCTAGAACTGTGGGGCCTCTAGGCAATGGAATCTGCTGAGAGACCAGCAGTTTCTTTCTCCACCCCAACTCCCACTGGTTTTCACAGTCAGATACAATGAGGCTGTATTTATCCTGGCACTGGAACCATGCGCTTCACAGTCTGTTCTGGTGCTGGGAGTGCTCCCCAAGTGTCCCTCCCTGCTTCTTATTTATTTATTTATTTATTTTAAAGATTTAATTTATTATTTCTAGAGAGAGGGGTAGGGAGAATGGCAGAGAGGGAGAGAGACATCTATGTATGGTTGCCTTTCACCAGCCTCCAACTGGGGACCTGGCTGGAATAAAGTCTTTTTAAATGATTTTTTAAATAATACAAAAATAAAATAAAATAATATATAAAATTATGCTGGTATCATAACAAAATATTCTAGCAACTATAGGAGGCTTATCCAAGTTTATTATCTCTCTGACATTTATGTAATATGAGCTCCAGCATAGCAGTCAAGAAACCTGGCTTCTAGTCTGTCTTCTAAGCCTAGGTAGTTATGTGATTTTGGGCAAGTCCCTTGGCCACAAAGTTTCCTTGTCTGCATAACAACAATAAAAAGAAATCATACACTTCACAGGGTATTCTGTATAAAATAAATGCAAGTCTGAAATGTTGGAAAATTTCAAAATTTTATGTGATTTTTAGATTTCCCAATTAACATCTCAAAATTCTTAGACCATAAAAATGCCCATGGAAACAAACTCCAACAAACAGTGACTGGTCTCATTGTTTTAATTTCTTTTGTTTTTATTTTTCATTATGTCAAGTTCAAACATTCACAAAAGTAAAGAGAATAGTATAATGAACCCTATGACCAATTACCCAGATTCAGTTCAATGATTATCAACTCTGCCTTGCTTGTTTTATAACCTCCCAATATTTTATTTTACTTTATTTTATTTTTTATTTTTAAAAAAGACTCAGTCTTTATTTGTCACTAGACATTTTTAAAATTGTATTTATTATTTCCAGAGAGAAAGGAAGGGAGAGAGGCAGAGAAGGAGGGAAACATCAATGTATAGTTGCCTTTCACCTGCCTCCAACTGGGGACCTGGCCGGAGGCCTGGCTTGCAACCTGGTTATGTGCCCTGGCTGGGAATCAAACCAGCGACCTTTGGGTTCACAGGCCAGCACCTTATCTGAGTACTTGCTATGTTTCCCATATGTCTAGTTTACAAAGGTCATTAACACTTACATGCCACAGACCAATGATGGGTCTGTGGGCCTTCATGTACCCATTTGTACAAATAAGGAAGTGAAGCCCTGGCTGGTAGCACAATGGATAAGGCGCCGGCCTGCAAACCCAAAGGTCGCAGGTTCGATTCCCCAGCCAGGGCACATAACTAGGTTGCAAACCAGGTCTCCACTCAGGTCTGTAGCTGGAGGCAGGTGAAACGCAACCATACATTGATGTCTCTCTCCCTCTCTGCCTCTCTCCCTTCCCCTCTCTCTAAAAAAATGAAATAAAATCTTTTAAATAAATAAATAAATAAATAATTAAAAAAAGGAAGTGAGGCCTCTAGGGTGCACACTATCTGGAAGGTGACAGAGCTAGGGTCCAGAGCCCAGTTCTGGTTTCCTGTGTCAGGGCTCCCTATGCAAGCAAGTTTATGGAAAAAGAATGAATTTCTTCACCTTATATTTCTAATCTCCTTGAGACTTAACAGAGAAACTGTACTTTATAGCAACTCAGTAAATATTTCTTGTCTGCCTGGCTACTTGCCAAATGATGGGGTGTTGGGGGGAAGAATACTTGTAGGCATAAAGAAAAAGGTCAAATTAAAGAAACAATTATAGGAAGGGGAAACAGCATTAATAAACAGCAAAAAAGGCATGATCTATGAAAAATGAAAACAGAGAAAGACATGTTAAACAGCAATAAAGAGTCATGAAATATACATGAGAAAAAAAGATTTGAAGGTCATATACCAAAAAGCTAAAGGTGGTGTAATGACAACTGCAACTACTAGCACTTAAATTTACTATGCTCTGTGGTAAGCTTATTAACTCTCTGAGTTAGGGAAGTAATATTATTATCCCCATTTAATGGGTGAAGAAAGTGAGACTCAGAGAGGTTAAGCAACTTGTCCAAGGTTACAGAGCTAATAAGGATAAAACTAAGATTCCAACCTAGGCAGCCTGACTCAATTTTCATTTTTCAAATATTTTCTGTACTTTGCAAATGTCTGATAATGAGCACATATTACCTTTATTTTTTAATCCTGTACCATTCATTGTCTATAGAAATAATTTAGTCATTAGATCATTAACTACAGTTAATTACTATTTCTAGTAATCGTTTGTATGTCACCTCAATTAGGCTGTAAAGAGCCCATGTCTCTGGCAGTGTCATGTTTGAATGCATATTACAGCTGCTCAGTGAATGCTTCTTAAATGAATGGACAATGGGGAGAAAAATGTGGGCGTGTGAAGCAAAACCACCACCACACAAGGAGGTGGTGAGAGAGGTAAATGAGTAACAGAAAAAGAGGTGCAGAAACGTAATGACCAAGAACAGGAGCTGTACGTTTGATATAGGTAGAAAGACAAACACATAACAATAAAGCAGGGTAATTAAGAAAGGAAGCTTGCTACGCAGAACCCTGTTTTATGAGTGCATTTCTCAACTAAAGTTGGAGCTAAAATGCATTAACAAAAAGAAGCTTGTCACTGGTGAGAAAGGAATTCTTAAGATAAGGTGCTTAAAATTTTTCAAATGGAAAAATTGTTTCAAAGTACTTTATGAGAGGGGGCAGCACTAAAATTGCTTTTCTGGCATAGCCTGTCCCTCCATTCAACAATTATCCGAAGATACTTGAGATCTCATCTCCATAAATTCAATAGGCAATTGGGGCCACTTTCTCTTTTGAGGCCAGATGCAGAAACAGAAATTACAGTCATTTCCTATATTGCGGAAATTAGCCGGCCAGTTGAAAGCCACCTGCACGCATAATTCACATCATCAGAGTTGGCACCTAGAAGGCATAAGGCCCTGTCCTCTCCCCCACATACTTCACCTGTGTAGAGGCCAAGCCCAGATAAGCCAAAAATGAAGTTTTAAGTTTGCAGCTGGCCCGTATTATAAGGTGGTGATCTCTTTGTGGTTCCTGCTGTCTTGTGGATTAAAGAATAATCATTTTTTTTCTCATAGTAACACATACACAAAGTTAAAAATGAAATAATAATGAAGCATGGTTGGTCGCAAATAACAGCAGTTCCTTGCTCCACTGCTTGCCATTACTCTCAGAAGAAGCAATGCTTTTCCATGTTTTTAGCTGTTGCTTATGGTCTATACATTATATAATCTAAATAATAGACCTAAATAGCTATTTAACCACTTTAGATGTTATGTATTGACTTTTATTTACAATAGTTAAGAATTTAGCTTTCTTATACTATATTCCCTTCCTCAACCCCAGAACCTTCACTTCTCTCAATCATCCTATTACAGTTCTTGGTTAAATCAGTAGTCAAATTTACATGATAATGACTAAGTAATTATTGATCACTGCCTAGCAAAGGAGTTAATTATCATTAGTCTTTAGATAGCCTTAGCATATTAGTGTTAGTCTTTTGATTTTTTCTGACATTAGTAACTGCTTCAGTATCTCTTTTTTTTTGAGATTGCTATATGTTTAATGCTATTTTTACCTAGGGGTTCTAAGAGTTCTGTAAAATACCCATCAATAATTTTCCAGACACTCCAACCCATCTAAAATCTGTGGGGTCCATATTCTCCCTGAAGATTGCCCTCTCACAGATCTTGGTTCCCCTACTATAAACAAGGCCAGTTACCTCAGACTAGAATATGACTATCCTTGGAATTGGATTATTTGTTTCCTGGGTCTTATACTGTATCTTCCTCTTTCTTTCTTTTATTTTTTAAATTGTATTTATTATTTCCAGAGAGATGGTAAGGGAGAGAGGCTGAGAGGGAGAGAGACATCAATGTATGGTTGCCTTTCACCTGCCTCCAGCCACAGACCTGGCTAGAGACCTGGCTTGCAACCTGGTTATGTGCCCTGGCTGGGAATCGGACCAGCCATCTTTGGGTTCACAGGTCAGCACCTTATCCATTGTGCCACCAACCAGGGCTCTCTTTCTTTCTTTTAAAAGATTTTATTCATTTCTTTTTAGAGAGAGAGGAAGGAAGAGAGAAAGAGGGGGAGATAAGCATTAGTGTGTAGTTGCCCCTCGCACGTCCCCAGGTAGGGACCCAGCCCACAAACCAGGCAGGTGCCCTGACTGGAAATCAAAGTGGTGACCCTCTGGTTTGCAGACCAGTGCTCAATCCACTGAGCCACATCAGCCAGGGCTGTATCTTCCTCTTTCTTAGTTTACTCTCTCATTTTAATATTCTACAAACTCCAGAGAAAGAGATCATGGAGAACATTTTTTTATTTGCATATTCTACTCTATTTAACATGAGCATGATTGGATTGCTATTTAATTTTAAGATGAATATCACTTTCCATTAAAAAGTAGATATTTATGGCCAACAGATTTTCAACCAGGGTGCCAAGACCCTTCAATAGGGAAATAGTCGTCCTTTTAACAAATAGAACTGGGACAACTGAATATACACAAGCAGAATAATGAAGCTGGACCCTTAACTCATACCATTCCCATAAACAAAATGGATAAATGGATCAAAGATCTAACTGTAAGAGATAAAGTGATAAAACTCTTAGAAGGAATCATAGGTGTAAATGTCCATGACCTTAGATTAGGCAATGGTTCCATTTGTTTAAACGACCAAAGAACAAATATATAAATGAGACTTGATCATAATTTAAAACTTTTAGATTTTAAGAATACTATCAAGGGTGACAGCTCTGGTGGGGAGGGTTGGGGGTGATGAAAATGAGCAAAAAGAAAAAGAAAAAGAAAAGAATAGACAAAGAACCTGTGGACCACAATGTGGTTATTGCAGGAATGGCAAGGAAGAGGGAGCGGGTAGAGGTGGAAGAGGGTATAAGGGGAGATGAATGGTAATGGAAAATACAATAAAAGAGTACATGATAAAAAAACTAAAAAAAGAACACCATCAAGATATTTTCTTCCTTTTGCTTTTGTGCCTTCAGTGATCGTATAACTTTTCATTTGAACAGTATACTTTTGAAGGTGGAAGGGGGGAACGCTATGAATATTATACCTGGACAATAGAAGTAAACTGAGGTTAGTGAGCATATATCAGGACATAAGATCTTCTTTGCTTAATCCACTTAAATATATGCACTCATTATGAATAAAGGAATTCAAGTTATTAGTTTTGTAACCATGGATGGGTTATATCATTTTTCTGTGCTTCCACATTATTTTGTGTTGTTTTTGAACAGTGAAGTGTGAAAATGATTATTCTTATCTTGAAGTTAATGAGATAATTAAGAACATGTATGTAAAATATTTAGCTCAGTTCCCTACATAATAATGTTAAAATTTACTTGTATGATTAATAAGTAAGAAGAGCTTTGTATAACTTGCTTTTCAAATGGCAATTTTTTTTGGAGTTAGAATGGTATTAGATTGTATTGATATGACTAGTTTTGAGTTCAATTTGAACTTAGCCAGACGTCTATTCTCATTTCAGGTTTTTGAGTTTCTGGTATTCTTGGGAATTATTCTTGTAATAGGAGATTCAATCTGGGTGAATCAAATTGGGGACCAATTCAGAACAATCTTTATCTGGAATGAAAAAGAAAAGAACTCTGTGTTCTTAGGATTCTTAACATTCTGGTCATATATTATCATTCTCAATGCAGGTGTACCCATTTCATTATATGTGAGGTAAGATGGGAGCTTGTACTTTATCTTTAAAGGATTTTATTTATTATTTTTAGAGGGAAGTGAAGGGAGAGAGGCAGAAAGGAAGAGAAACATCAACATATGGTTGCCCTTCACCTGCCTCCAGCTATGGACCTGGCTGGAGACCTGCCTGGCTTGCAACCTGGTTACGTGCCCTGGCTGGGAATTGAACCAGTGACCTTTGGGTTCACAGACTGGCGGCTTATCCACTGTGCCACCAACCAGGGTGGGAGCTTATATTTTATTTATTTATTTATTTATTTTCTTTTAATTTTATTGTTGTTGTATTACATCCATCCCTTTTTTGCTCCCCTCTGTCCCCCTCCCCAGGGAGCTTATATTTTAGTGAAGCCATTTTGTCAAAAGCCTTTGTTTTGCATAATCATTTTTTAACTACTACAATAACAACTTCACTTTTTAAGATTTTATTTATTATTTTTAGAAAGAGGGGAAGTGAGGGAGGAAGAAAGGGAGAGAAACATCAATGTATGGTTGCCTTTCACCTGCCTCCAGCTGGGGACCTGGCTGGAGACCTGGCTTGCAATGTGGGTATGTGCCCTGGTTAGGAATCAAACCAGTAACTCTTGGGTTTGTAGGCAGGTGCTCAATCCACTGAGCCACACCAGCCAGGGCCTCATTTTTGTTTGTTTTAAAATTACAACAGTGAAAGGTGCCAGCCTGCGAACCCGAAGGTCACAGGTTCGATTCCCCAGCCAGGGCACATAACCAGGTTGCAAAACAGGTCTCCAGTCAGGTCTGTGGCTGGAGGCAGGTGAAAAGCAACCATACATTGATGTCTCTCTCCCTCTCTGCCTCTCTCTCTTCCCCTCTTTCTAAAAATAATTTAAATGAAATCTTTAAAAAAAAATTACAACAGTGAGATAGATGTCTTGCTCTGCTTATGATCTGTCACATCTGTTATAAATGAAGCAACTAAGGTTTTTAATCTATTTAACTTTCACATTTCCAAATTACAATAAATGTATTTTATTTTTAAAAAGAACACTATCAAGAAAGTTTTAAAAATCCATAGAAGAGGATAAAATATTTGCAAATATATCTGATCTGGGAATTCTATTTAAAATGCATAAAGAGTCCTGGCTGGTGGCTTAATGGATAGGTGCTGGCCTGAGAACCCAAAGGTTGCTGGTTCAATTCCCAGCCAGGGGCACATGACCAAGTTGCAAACCAGATCTCCAGCCAGGTCCGTAGCAGGAGGCAGGTGAAAGGCAACCATACATTGATGTTTCTCTCCCTCTCTGCCTCTCTCCCTTCCCCTCTCTCTAAAGACAATAATAAAATCTTCTAAAAATAAATACACAAAAATTAAAAATAAAATGCAAAATGAATTAAAAATACTTACAAGTCAATAATAACAAGACAAATTGCCCACTTAACAGTGGATAAATGAGCTGAATAAATATTTCTCCAAAGATATACAAATGACCAATAAACACATGAAGAGAAACTTAACATCATTTGTTATGAAGGAAATGCAAATCAAATCCACAGCAAAATACTGCTTCACACCACCCACTAGGATGGCTATAATATATATTTTTAAAACTAAAAATAAATGTTTACAAATGTGAAGAAATTAGAATGCTCATACATTGCTGGTGGGAAGATAAAACGATGCAGTTACTTTGGAAAGCAGTTTGGCAGTTCTTCAAAAAGTTATAGAGTTACCATATGACCCAGAAATTTTACTCCTATATCCAAGACAATTGAAAATGTATGTCCACATACAAACTTGTACACAGATATTCATAGCAGCATTATTCATAATATCTGAAAGTAAAAACCCACATGTCCATCAACTGATAAATGGATAAACAATATTGAATACTATTCAGCCACAGAAAGGAAAGAAGTACTAATACATGCTACAACATGGGTGAACCTTAAAAACACAATGCTAAGTAAAAAGGTCACACATTTTAGGAATCCAGTTATATGAAAATTTCAGAGTAGGTAAGCCCATACAGATGGAATGTACATTAATCCATTCCAGGGCCTAGGGGATGGGGAATGAGCATATGGGGAATAACTGTTAATGAGTACAAATTTTCTTTTTAGAATAATTAAAATGTTCTGGAATTAAAGAATAGAGATGGTTGCACAACTCTGCAAATACACTAAAATCACTGAAATTTACATTACACATTTTTAGAATAAACTTAAAAATCTGGCCCTCACTGGTGGCACAGTGGATAAGGTGCCAGCCTTCAAACCCAAAGGTCTCTGGTTCGATTCCCAGCCAGAGTTATAACCAGGTTATAAGCCAGGTCTCCAGCCAGGTCTGTAGCTGGAGGCAGGTGAAAGGCAACCATATGTTGATGTCTCTCTCTCTGCCTCTCTCCTTTCCCCTCTCTCTAAAAGTAATAAATAAAATCATTTTTAAAATCTGTAGCGGGTATTTGTGTTAGACTGGTTCTGGGATTTTGTTTTCTGTCCCATTGATTCAAGTATCTATTCCTCAGCCAACAACACATGTCTTGCTTACTGTACCTCTACTGGAAGAATTCAAAATAGGAATAGTGATTCCTCTCACTTTATTCTTTTTAGCCATTCTAGTTTCTTTGCATTTTCATATAGCTTTTAGAATAAGCTTGATTATATCTAGAAAAAAATATTGTTGAGATTTCGATAGGAATTGCATTATACCTACAGATTGATTTTTTGCTATACTGACTCTTCCAATCCATGAGCACATTGTTTCTTCATTTATTTAGGTCTATGATTTCTTTCATTTGTGCTTCAAAATTTTCAGCATACAGATCCTGTCATTGTTTTAATAGATTTATACCTAAGTATGCCAATTTTGTTGCGATTATAAACAGTACATATTTAAATTTTGGTTTCCACGTGTTTTTTTGCTAGTATATAGCAATGTGATTGACTTGTTCATCTTGTATACTATTATATTGCTGATCCCAATAATTCTACAAACTTTTTAGATTTCTTTTCTGCATAGACAATC
The DNA here is from genome assembly GCA_004026585.1 of Noctilio leporinus. Lineage (NCBI taxonomy): Eukaryota > Metazoa > Chordata > Mammalia > Chiroptera > Noctilionidae > Noctilio > Noctilio leporinus. Next base: position 156,381 of record PVIW01001506.1, on the reverse strand, counting down.
AATCATGTAATCCAAAAATGGGGACATTTTTATTTCTTCCTTTCTAATATGTATCCCTTGTATTTCCTTTTTTTGCCTTGTTGAGCTGGCTAGGACTTCCACCTTGATGAATAAAAGTGGGAAAAGCAGGCATCCTTGCTTTGTTCCTGTAATTAAGGAGAAAGCATTCAATTTTATGCTTATATCATGATAGCTGTAGAATGTTTGCTTGATCAAGTTGAGAAAGTTCCTTTCTATATTATTTAACTTTCTAGGAGCTTTTACTAATCATGAATGCATATTGAATTTTGTTAAGTGCATTTTCGGCATCAATTGATATGATCACACAATTTTCCTCCTTTAGCTTATTGATTTAGGAGATGGCTTTGATTTGCTAATATAGAGTCAGCCTTGTGTTCCTGAAATAACCCCCTTAACCATGATATATAATTCTTTTTTATATAAGAATTGCGGAGGGGCACAGAGGGGAGCAAAAAGGGGATGAATGTAATACAACAACAATAAAATTAAAAAAAAAAAAGAATTGCAATGATTTTGGTGAAAAATTTTGCATCTAAGATCATGAGAGATATTGGTTATTGGTTTTTCTTTCTTTCTTTCTTTCTTTCTTTCTTTTTTTTGGCTTTTCTTATTTTTTAGTTTAATTTTATTATTGTTGTATTACACCCATCTTGTTTTTTCTCCCCTCTGTCCCCTTCCCCACCTGGTTATTGGTTTTTAATTTTTGCACTGCCTTTATCTGGTTTTGTTATTAGGGTAATATTGGCTTCATATAATGAGTTGGGAGGTGTACTGTCTTTTCTGTATTCTGAAAAATATTATGGAAAATTGTTGTTAATTTTTCTCAAATGTTTGGTAGAATTCTTCAGTGAAATGATCTGGGTCATGAGACATTTTTATGAAAGGTTTTAAATTACGGATTCAATTTCTTTAATAGTTACAGGACTGTTCATATTATCTATTTATTCATATTATCTATTTTGTATTGCATTAACTTTGGCAGTTTGTTTTTCAAGGAATTTATCTGTTTAATCTATATTTTTGAATGTATGACGGTAGAGTTGTTCATAGTATTGCCCTACTATTCTTTTTTTAAGATTTGTTTTTTAAGATTTTATTTCATTATTTTTAGAAAGAGGGGAAGGGAGAGAGGCAGAGAGGGAGAGAGACATCAATGTATGGTTGTGTTTCACCTGCCTCCAGCCACAGACCTGACTGGAGACCTGGCCTGTAACCTGGTTATGTGCCCTGGCTGGGGAATCAAACCTGCGACCTTTGGGTTCCCAGGCCGGCACCTTATCCACTGTGCTACCAGCCAGGGCTAAGATTTTTTATTTATTGTTTTTAGAGAGAGGGGAAAGGAGAGGGGAAGAAAGGGAGAGAGACATCAATGTATGGCTGCCTTTCACCTGCCTCCAGCTACGGACCTGGCTGGAGACCTGGCTTGCAACCTGGTTATGTGCCCTGTTTGGCAAGCCCTACTATTCTTTAATGCTGAAGGATCTGTAGTAATATCTATTTCATTCCTGATACTGGAATTTGTATCTGCTCTCATTGTAACTTTTTTAGTCTTGCTAGAAGTTTATCAAGTTTATTGATAATTTCAAGGAACTATTTTTTTTCATTTATTTTCTCTATTGTTTTCCTATTTTCAATTTATTTCTTCCCTTTATTATTTCATTTCCTCTACTTGCTTTGGGTTTATTTTACTGTTCTTTTTATCTAGGTTTTTTTTTTTTTTTTTTTTAAGGCAGTCACGTAAATTATTGATTTGAGGTCCTTCCTCTTTCCTATTTTAAATATTTAGAGCTCTAACTTCCCCCCTCAGCAATAATTCTGTATGGATCTGTTAATGTTTTGTTGTTCATTTTATAATATTGGCGTTTTTCTTTTTTTACAAGATTCTTACTTTCATGGCGCCCTCTTCTGTCAGCATAGCAAAGTCCTGATATTTCATAAATTGGTATTTTTGTTTTTGTGATAGGGAAGCGTTAGTGTGTTCCCTGATTCTGTGGTTCTCTTTAGTCATACTGGCCCTAAATTTTGCCCCTTTTCTTCTTTTTTCCTTCTCTATTCAATTGACAAAATGTTATTCTCTATTAGTTTTTATCCTTTTTCCTTTCCCAGAAGCTATTTGCTCAAATCACACCTGCTTTTCTTGAAACAAATTTTTTTTTTTTAATTTAGGCTTTTGGCCAAGATGGAAACATAGGTAGACATGCTTTGCCTCCTTGCACAACCATAAGAAAGATTAACTCTACCTCAAAACAAAAACAATCAGAAGTGCCAGAAAATCAAACTATATGAAAGTCCAACAACCAAGGAATTAAGAAGAAATATCCAGATGGGTAGGAGGGGCCAAGATGGGGAGCTGGGGTGGAGAGGACACAGTGCGGCAACAGCAAGGCAGTGGTGGCAATGGCTGGCAGAACCGACTGTCTCACATTCACGTGCAACATATAAAAGCCAGGGGGGATACCTGGGCAGCAATCCCAGTTCTAAGCTAGACCTCACACCTCACAGTTCTATCACCAGGGAAGTAAAGCCTCATTGGCTCTGGCTGTGAAAACCAGTGAGGGTTGGGGTGGCAGAAGAAACTGCCTGTCTCTCAATAGAGAGTCCATTTAGAGGGCTCCCACAGTCCTAGAGCATATGCAAACCAACCCATTCTGGGAGCCATCACCATGGCAACAGCTAGAGGAGTACCAGTTGCATATGGGAAATGGGGTGAAGTAACTGGAAAAGGCAAGTTCCAAGCAAGTTGCATTGTTCCCTCTCTGACCCCTCCCCCACATATAACACCATAGGTGATGAAACAGGTGAACCTGTACTGACCAATATTTAAGGCTCTGCCCCTTACAACGTAACAAGTGCAAACAGCTCTACATAAGACATGGAAGCTGTCAAACTTAGGAGACAAGGAAGTATGGCCCAAATAACAGAACAAATCAAAACTCCAGAAAAAGAACTAAGCAAAAAAGAGATAGCCAGCCTATCAGATGCAGAGTTCAAAACACTGGTGATAAGGATGCTCAATGAACTCATTGAGTATGGCAAAATAAATACATACATATATACATACATACATACATAAATGGAGAAATGAAAGCTACACAAAGTTAAATAAAGCAAAATCCACAGGGAACCAATAGTGAAGGGCAGGAATCTGGGGTTCAAATCAATGACTTGGAACATAAGGGAGAAACAAGCATGCAATCAAAACAATGGGAAATAAAAATAATTTTAAAAAGTGAGGAGAGAATTAGGAACTCTGGGGCAACTTTAAATGTATGAGCATCCAAATCATAGGGATACCAGAAGAAGAGGAAGAGCAAGAAATTGAAAACTTACTTGAAAACATAATGTAAGAAAACTTTCCTAATTTGGCAATGGAAACAGACATGCATGTCTAGGAAGCACAGAGAATGTCAAACAAGTTGGACCCAAAGAGGACCATACCAAGACACATCATACTCAAAATGCCAAAGGTTAAAGATAAAAAGAGAATCTATTTTTTAAGATTTTTTTATTCATTATTTTCAGAGAGAAGGGCAGGGAGAGAGGAAGAAAGGGAAAGAAACATCAAAGTATGGTTGCCTTTCACCTGCTTCAGCTGAGGACCTGGCTGGAGACCTGGCTTGCAACCTAGTCTGAGAATAGAATTAGTGACCTTTGGGCTTGCAGGCCGGCACCTTTCCACTGAGCTACCAGTCAGGGCTTAAAGAGGGAATCTTAAAAGCAGCAAGAGAAAAGAAGAGAGTTACCTATAAACTTTGCAGTCAAGAAGGGACTGGCAAGAAGTATTCAAAGTGATGAAAAGAAAGGACCTACAACCAAGATCACTCTACTCAGCAAAGCTATCATTTAGAATGGAAGGGCAGATAAACTCCTTCCCGGACATAGCAAAGTTAAAGGAGGTCATCACCACCAAGCCATTATTATATGAAATGTTAAAGGGACTTACTGAAGGAAAAGAGGATAAAAACTATAAACAGTAAAATGACATGCCCTCGCTGATGGCACAGTGGATAAAGCTCTGGCCTGCGAACCTAAAGGTCACTGGTTCAATTCCCAGCCAGAGCACATACCCAGGATGCAAGCCAGGTCTCCAGGTCCGTAGCTGGAGGCAGGTGAAAGGCAACCATACATTGAGGTCTCTCTCCCTTTCTCTCTCTCTAAAAATAATAAATAAAATCTTTTTAAAAATTATATAAAATGATGAGTTCACAACTATCAACAACTGTATCTAAAAAACAAAACAAACTAAGCACACAACTAGAACAAGAACAGAACCAGAGATATGGAATCATATAGAGGGTTATCAGTGGGGAGGAAGCAAATGGTATTAATTAATGGAGAAGCTGCAGGTATTAAGAAGCATAACCGGTAGGTACAAAATAGGGGGATGTTAAGAATAGTAAAGGAAATGGAGAAGCCAAAGAACTTATATGCACCACCGATGGACATGAACTAAATGGGGGGATTGCTGGAGGGAAGGGATATACCAGGTGGAAGGGGGGAAAGGGGAAAAATGGAACAATTATAATAGCATAATCAATAAAATATACTTTAGAAAAGAAAACTATTTCCATTGATAGACTGATTAGGGTAAGAAACATCATTCACACACACACACACACACAGACGTTGCCTAAACACAACTAGATCTACAACACTTTCCCCTAGGCATCTTGTGGTGCCAGCAAATAAAAGTGTCAGAGAATGATGGGCCCATCTCCAGAAACCAGTGGGCTTCCCATGGCAAAATGTAAAATAACTTGTTCATCAAAATAAATAATGAAAGCCCTGGCTGGTGGCTCAGTGGATAGGCACGGGCCTGCGAACCCAAAAGTCGCTGGTTTGATTCCCAGTCAGGGCACATAACCAGGTTGTAGGTCAGGTCTCCAGCCAGGTCCTTGTAACTGGAGACGGGTGAAAGGCAACCATACATTGATGTCTCTCTCCCTCTCTCCCTCTCTCCCTTCCCCTGTCTCTGGAAATAATAAATTAAAATCTTTTAAAAAATAAATAATGATAGTAATACAGTACAGTGCATTAATAATTTAGTTAATTAATTATTGGGTGAGAAAAAATGATTCTTCCTGAGAGTAAAATGTAAACTAATAAATCTAGAGGGGATGATGGAGTTAGGAAATCATCAATGGTAAAAGTGTTATGAGGGGAAGAACATTTATGTAATAGCAAAGTAGTTCCCCACAATTACTTATCATTACAAAAGGAAAACATTAACTGTACACTGGAGGGACCTGGTGGTTACCACCTTGGTCCATTTGGGCTGCTATAACAAAATATCATAGGCTGGTGGTTTATAAACAATGAACATTTATTTCTTATAGTTCTGGAGGCTGGGAAGTCTAGGATCATGGCTCTGATATATTTAGTGTCCTTCTTCTTCACAGATGGCCTTCTTCTCATTGTAAGCTCACATGGCAAAAGGGGCAAGGGATCTCTCTGAGGCCTCTTTTATGATTTTATTATTTATAAAGATTTTATTTATTATTCTCAGTGAAAGAGGAAGGGAGAGAGGCAGAGAGGGAGAGAAACATCAACATAAGGTTACCTTTCACCTGCCTCCAGCTACAGATCTGGCTGGAGACCTAGCTTGCAACCTGGTTATGTGCCCTGGCTGGGAATTGAACTAGCAACCTTTGGGTTCGCAGGCTGGCGCCTTATTCACTGTGCCACCAGCCAGGGCCTGAGGCCTCTTTTATAAGCATACTAATCTTAATAATAAAGGCGCCACCTTTATGACCTAATCACCTCCCAACCACCACTAATACCATCACCTCATAGGTTAGGGTTTCAACATATAAATTTGGGAAATGGGATAGACACAAACACTCAGACTATAATATACCTAAACCAAATGTCAAAGCTAATAGCAACAATATTGGCACAGCTGACATCATGTACCTTCTGACCTGACAAACTGAGAAGGACACAGTCCCACTTTTGTTATTCTTGCTGATCTAACCCTTTGGAAATAGAAAAAAGCAAAGTTAGAGGCAATGTACAAATGACTGGCCTATATTCTTCAAATACAGCATAAGGCAAAAGTAGGTTTACAGTTGTTCATATGGAAAATAATACAAGAACTAATAAATAATAATTCAAGAATACACTCTGTGTTTCATGTACTCACAACTATGAACCTAGTTTTGCCCCACTCTGTATTCTAAGGTAAAAAAAAAAAAAAAAAAAGAGAGAGAGAGAGAGAGAGAAAGAAACTAGGAAACAGTTCAAGATTAAAGGAGATTAAGAAGACATGTTAACTAAATGCAATGCATATCCTAGATCAGATCCAGGACTCAGAACAAAGAAACTCTAAAGAACACTATTGGGATAATTTTTCCAATTTGAATATGAATTATGGTTTAGATAATAGTATTGTTTCAATGCTATATTTTTTGCTTTTTATAATCATACTGTGCACTGAATATCCTTGTTATTAGGAAATGCAGCCTGAAGTATTTAGGAATGATGTCTTCATTGCTTTCAAATGGTTCATGGGAGAGAGACAGAATGTTAAAGTGACTGTCTGTCACAGACTGCCTACAATAGGAAGCAGGTCTGACCATACAGCATATCTGGTCAACCAGTTTGTATAGAGGGAGACGTGGCCTGAAGTGAAAATATATACAAATTATCAGGAAGTGATGAATGGCTAGCCACCTGTTAGAGGCCTGGATGGAAAAACGACTAGATTAGAAACAAGTAGTTCTGCATAGAGTCATGTAGATGGATATAAGGGAATGAGTACAAATTGGCTCCATAGCAGTGGTACCAAATAACCAAGTAGACAAAATAATTTGCCAGTTAACATTAGCCAGACTTTGTCACCACCCACTCCAGAACCTCCAAGATGGACACATGAATGGAATGGTCATGGAGGCAAAGACAGAAACTTCATATGTGTCCAGCAGCATTAACTCCTACTTAAAAAGCCCAATCTATAGTATTGCTACTTCTGAATACCCAATTTATCTGCAAGACAGGCCAATACTGTATGGCACTGTTCCTTGAAATGACATACTGGCCACTGGTGTCAGGGTGCTATATTGCAGGGGTATCAAACTCATTTTCATGGGGGACCATATCAGCCTTGTGGTTGCCTTCAAAGGGCCGAATGTCATTTTAGGACTGTAAAAATGTAACTACTCCTTAACAGTTCAGGGAGCCGGGTAGAAACAAGGTGCCAGGCTGGATAAAACAAAGTGGAGGGCCGGATTCGTCCCACGGGTCTTGTTTTTTGCCACCCACGCTATATTGGGTACTTTTATCATGGAAGGACCAAGAAGTTTATTTGCACAGGGATAGATAATGATTCAAGCATGAGCTTGCCTTTCCTGCTTGCAGCACCTCAGCCAGCGCCACTGTCTGTGGTCTTATAGATTTTGTCATCCATAGTTCTGACACCTCACATGGCATAGCATCTGACCAAACTACCTACCCCCTTACAGCATACAGCAAAAGAGGTGCAGGATTGGGCCAATAACCATGGGGCCCAGTGGTCATATCACATAACACAGCATGCAGAGGACAAATGAAAAGAAACACTCTAAGGCCCTGGCTGGTGGCATAGTGGATAAGGTGCCAGCTTGCAAACCCAAAGGTCGCTGTTTCGATTCCCCAGCCAGGGCACATAACCAGGTTGCAAGCCAGGTCTCCAGCCATGTGCATAGCTGGAGGCAGGTGAAAGGCAACCATACATAGATATCTCTCTCCCTCTCTGCCTCTTTCCCTACTCCTCTCTCTGAAAGTAATAAAAACCTTAAGAAAAACTAAAAATAGAGAGCACACCTTGAAGGTATAATGCATTTCTAAAAATAGAGAACAAACCTTGAAGGTATAATGTACTTGTTAAATCACATACCTCTTTATGGTGCACTGTGCTCTAATATTAAGGATACATGAATCCAAGAAACAAGGGATAGAAACAGGAGTGGCCCCAAATTCCTTTACTCCTAACGACTCACTGGTAGACTTATCTATGGATAAGTCTGGATAAGCAAAGCTGGAATTCCTGTTTCCCAAAGAGGGCACATGCTTTGTAGGAAACCCAGCAAGAGTCCCCCAAAACTATTCGATACAAGCCAGGGCTGATTCCAGGACATTTGGGATTCTTTGTGCCTAAGGATTAGAAAGTGAGAGGTGGAGTCACCATCCTGGCAAGGGTCCTGGTGTTCTGGAGGAGGCAGAGTGACCTTTACAAAATGACAGGAGGGAGGAGTTATATGTGGATCTCAGGTGGGTACCTTCTGGTATTTCCTTGCCCCATTATAACTGTGAGTGGAGAAGTACAGTAATGCCAGACAGATAAGGTCTCACACCACTCAAGAATGAATGTTTGGGTCTCACCACCAGTTAAGGACCAAGACCTGCTCAGGAGACAGCTTGGGGGAAGGTGAATTTAGAAAGGATGGTGGAAGAGAGAGAGAGAATACATGCCAGCTGCAGCCCCAAGACCAACTGCAATAATTGGTATTATTGTCCTATTGACCACCTTCTGAGCTTTCCTTCAGAAAGAAATGTCAGTGGGAAGTGCACAGAAGCTTCTCCACTAATCTGTGTGGAGAAGTAGATCTATGATCCCAAAGGGTGGATGGCGGCAACAGTAAGAATGCACCACCTGTGTTTCCTACTACAGGGAGTGTAACTGGCCAAGTCCCTCAGCCGCTACGCTGTAAAATCTAGGGGAGGTTGTTGCACCAAGGCCACACCTCCAACTGACCACTCCCCAACAATGACTGAGTGGGAGATATAGGACTTCTTCGTCAGTTGACCTTGACTCAAAGACTTCCTGAAGGCAGTGTATGCCTAAGACTAGGGGCAATTCAGGATACTTCCACCCAAGCTTTTCTCCTTGTCCCCTGCATCCAAAGTCAAAATTTCATTGCAGTCTGACTGCACTCTTGGACTCTCTAAGCTCTCTCTTTATTTCCTTTCACACAGGCATTTCCTCTAATAAAATCCTTGCACATTTAATCCCTCCTTGACATCTGCTTTTCAGAGGATCTGGATTAACATAGTGGGAAAATGTAGAAATTTTACAAATCTTGCAGAAGGGTCCATCAGACTTCTTTTACTATTCTTGCAATCCTTAAGTTTGAAATTAGATCAAGATAAAAGTTAAAAATAACTGGCCCCACGTGTTTGAAGGCAATTATAATAAAAATGTCAATCAAATGTGGATCCTTTCTTTGTCCATAGATGAAAATTCAAATAAGACTACACTACTCAGATCATAAAAGCACATTTTCTCATTTTATTCATCTGAATTTTAGAAGTTGACTTCAGACCACCAAGCTTAATATTACTATCCTTATATTAAAACATTTCTCTCTACCGTCTCCCTCCAGTTAAACCCAGATAAAACAGTTTCTTAATGTCAGCACTGGGGCTGAAAGCCCACATCCTCTTTTTTTTTTTTTTTTTTTTAATAGTCTAATATTTTTTAGAAAGAGGGGAAGGGAGAGGGGCAGAGAGGGAGAGAAACATCAGTGTATGGTTGCCTTTCACCTGCCTCCAGCCACAGATCTGGCTGGAGACCTGGCTTGCAACCTGGTTATGTGCCCTGGCTGGGAATCGAACCAGTGACTTTTGGCTTCACAGGCTGGCACCTATCCACTGAGCCACCAGCCAGGGCCCACATCCTCTTTTAAACCACTGACAGAGAAGGCAGCTTTTACATGGAATTTATCTAGTCACATGCCCAGACCCATGTTTCTCTTCTCACTTCTATGAACAAATGCTTGCTGATGTTTACATACTGATTCTCTTTTCCTTCTTTGCTAATCTGTTTCTGCAGTGTCACTATTTTCAGTGGATATGTGGAATAAAGAGAAGGCCCTGTCAATCATTTCCTTCCACTATGGTTTCTCCCTGTTGACAGAGACAACTACATTGACCTTGAGAAAGATAGGGTTTATTTTCATTTTGCAAGTCAAACAAACAAGTCAAAAGTCTGGTAGGGCCAGTCTTTAAACTTAAATGAACCTTTTAAAATCTCAAGTACTTTGAGCTTGAATGGAATAATCATTAAACACATGGTTTAAAAAAAAAAAAAGTCAAAGGACTGAGGACTAAAAAGGGACTTTGTAGACCATCTTGCCCACCATTTTCATTTACCTATGGAAAAACCAAGTGACAACAGTGGGGACATTGCTTGACCATGGTGGCAGAACTGGGATAAAATCCAGGTTCCTAGGCTTCTCAAATTGGTCCTCATTCAACTATATCATGTGTCACTGCTGACAACTTTGAACACTGTAATTTCCAGAAAACAATATCATTGTATTCTTAGGAATCAAAGTAGAATGTACATACATATATAAAACATGGCTACTGACAAAAATATTATTGCTGCATTAAAAGAAAGCTCAGACCCTGGCTGGTAGCACATTGGATTGGGTGCCGGCCTGCGAACCCAAAGATCGCTGGTTCGATTCCCCAGGCAGGGCACATGACCAGGTTGCAGGCCAGGTCTCCGGCCAGGTCTGTAGCTGGAGGCAGGTGAGGCAACCATACATTGATGTTTCTCTACCTCTCTACCTCTCTCTCTCTTCACCTCTCTCCGGAAATAAGAAATAAAATCTTTAAAAAAAGAAAAGAAAAGAAAAGAAAGCTCAGGAAGCAGCAGAGGAACATAAACCATAATGCCACTATCTTAATACAGCATCTTGGTAATAATGGTTTAGAAGTAACATAATTTCAACTAGTTCAGAAGCCTTACTGGCACATTTATAATTCTTACAGTACACTCTCTTAAAGTGGTTTGTTTTACCTGTCTTCATTACTAATTAAAGTTTGCACTGTCAGAAATTTTGAACATATCTAGATTGTATTCATTATACTTTTAAATTGGTCATTTAAAATCCATATATTCACATTTTAAGAAGACATCAGAGTTTGGTGAAGACATTTAAAGAAAGACATATGAGGTCTGTCCCCACAAGTATCAGCCACACAAACTGTTTTAATTATATGGACATTGACTCAATATTTTCTGAACAGACCTTCATATATTATTTTTAATAATGGTTATAAAAGACCACAAGCCACATCCTAATACTTTAGACAGTAATGCTGATCTACTCTCTCCCTATTATAGGTAAGGCTTAGGATAGATGTTATCATTGCTATAAGGATAGATTTTGCCCTGATACTTGAAGGATTTGTGAGGGCAATTTAAGTCCTTTGAGATATATCATTCTGATAAGGATAAAATTATTTTCTTGTACTAAAATGCATTCATTTTGAAATATTAAGATAGTTCTCACTTTTAGCAAACTTAAATCCAGAGTTCAACTTCAAGCGCAGTACCTTTGAACAATTTGTGTTGCAAAGCATAACACCTTTAGTTAGGCCATGAAAATTGTGTGTTAAACAATGTAAACCTCTGTTGAAGGGGAAAAAGTGACATGTTTTAGAAATGAACTGAATCTAAAAGGAGAATAAACTTTAGACCAAAATCTCGACACCTTTACCTCCAAGGAGCTGGACAGGACTTGGAAAGGCCACCTTGTGAAGCCACCTGCTTTTCATGCAATTGCTCTCCTCTAAGTTCCCAAAACTAATCCCCACTAAGACAGCTGCTTAATCATTGTGGCTCTAGCTTGTAGTGACTGTAATTTCAGACACTTGACATGTGATGGGAAAGAGCTTTTTGGATAAGAAAGCCTTCCAGCTGCCCCTTTAACCAGAAGATTCTAGTCCTATCTGCTTTCGTTGTTATTATCCTAAGCCGTAATGCTGAGCCTGTTCTTCAGCTCTTGCTAAACATGGTCAGAATTTGGAAAGGCACTTTGAGATATATGACACAAGTTACAGGCTACCTTAAATCATTTACAGGCCACTCTAACCTATTTCAAAATAGCTATTTCAATAAGCCTTGTGTAAAACGTCAAGGTTATCTCAAATTGCATTAGACCATGCTTAGGAAACAAGGCAGGCAGCAATCAATTTGTGGTGTTTTTTTGTCATCTGACAATCAGCTTGGTTAGTTGCTTATTGATTTGCATGTAGGATAACTGACCTTTGTTGAGCATTAAATTAAAAACATGTTATAAAGCAATTAGGCCTATTTCACTCACTAGCACTGTGTCTAACCTGCAAATTCACTGTTTTTAAAGATTTTATTTATTTATGTTTAGATAGATAGAAATGGAGGGAGAAAGAGAGGGAAACCTTGATGTGTGAGAGATCATCTATGGGTTGCCTTTCACACACTCCCTAGTGGGGGACCTGGCCCACAACCAAGGTATGTGCCCCAACTGGGAATCAAACTGGCAACCCTTTGGTTCACAGGCTGGTGCTCAATGCATTGAGCCACACCAGCCAGGGCTCACTTTCATAATGAAAAAAAAGTTGAGCCAGAAGCAAATCTAACCAGGTATTTAAAAGCCGTTTCGAATGAACAAATGATATTAGGGCTTAATCAAACAATATGTTAACCAAATTTCCTCTTCCCCTATTTTCCAGCTGATTTCTCTTAAGAACACTTATCAAGAAAAAGGAATGATATTTTAAGAGAAAAAGATATTTCATTAAAGCCTGAAGTTGGCAGATTTACAATAACGGGCAGCACAGTGAAGAGAAAGCAAAGGCCTCCAGGATGCAGAGCCGAAGTCTTTAGTCTCAGCCCTGGTTCTGCCTTGCCTTGATCAAGTTATTTTTAATTTCTGAAACTCAGTTTTCTCTCCCAAACCCCTTTCAAGTTCAGGTCTATGTGATGACTGATGCTAAACGAAAAGCTGTTAAGTTTCAAATTTCTAGAGTAGCATTTGTATTAAATACATATGTAACTAATTTTTATAAAAACCAGATGGATTTGCATCTTAAAGGTTAATTTGACTATCTTTAGGTGGTGTGTTTCTGATAATTTTGTTTCTGTTTCCAATTTTTTTAATTGTAAATATATATTTTTTTAACTAAACATCTTTACAAGGTTCAGCCTAATTATAATAAAACAGAAACTCAACATTATCTTAAAGTCCAACATTAAGTTTGCTTCTCATGAGCCTTTAATAGACTTATCTTTTTTTTTTAATTTTATTGTTGTTGCATTACATCCATCCCCTTTTTGCTCCCCTCTGTCCCCCTCCCCACCCACCCATTCCCCCCAAAGTCAATCCCTAGACTTATCTTAATAATCCCCAAAGCATCTCTGTGAGGTAGGTAAATGGTATCTCATTTCTATAAATCAGCATTTTTCAACTGAAGTTCTGCAAGGACATTAAACCCTTATGCCTTAAGATATGCACTTTATGAAATGAATTAACTATGCTCCTATGCATCTGGAGTGGTACAAGTCATTTTTCTATGGGAGAAACTGAGGAAATAGTCACCCAAATATTTTCTGTGTTCAGTAGATCATCTGAGAAAACCAAGCTGAAAAAGGATACACAGAAGGCAAACAAACCTACACAATTGATCATTTGATTTTTAATGTCTTAAATTACATTTGAGTTAGCAAAATATTTTTGAATGAATCCTAAATACTGTTTGTTCTAGGTTCCAGGAATATACACAGAATGTTTTCTTAAATTATTTTTCCATAGGTACTCTGAATTATTGAAATTACCAATTATTTAAATGACAAACCTTTCTTTCAGCACAATTTATTGATAGTGATTAGTCAGGCTTTTAATGCACAAGGCATCTGTAAGTATTCTCTAGTGATCAGGAGAATTTTTAAAATAAAAAGACAAGATTGAACAAGATCAGCATCCAAAGAGAGTGTTTTACTAAATCAACCAGCCCCTACTGTAGCTGATTGTGGATTACTGGGTGCCTTCCCAGTATCAGTCTGATGATGATGATAATAATAGCAGCTAAGAATTTCATGTGCATTTATTCCTCACAACAACCTTACCATTTTACAAAGAAAGCAAGCCTTACATACTTCCTAAAGGTTTCAATCTTAAAGGTGGAGCTTTAGTCATTTGTGCTTCTAAGTTGTCAAATTTATGAACATATATTTGTTTATAATATTTGCGATCCTTTTTACTATCTGTGGAATTTATAGTGAAATAACTTCTCTTATTCTTTTCTTTTTTCAAGATTTTATTTATTGTTTTTCAGAGAGAGGGGTAGGGAGAGAGGCAGAGAGGGAAAGAAACATCAATGTATGGTTGCCTTTCACCTGCCTCCAGCTACAGATCTGGCTGGAGACCTAGCTTGCAACCCGGTTATGTTGCCCTGGCTGGGAATTGAACCAGCAACCTTTGGGTTTGAAGGCCGGTGCCTTATCATCCACTGTGCCACCAGCCAGGGTTCATTCCTTTCATTAGTCATTTGTATTTTCTTTCTTTTTCCTGATAAGTCTGATTAGATGCTTATCAATTTTACTGATCTTTTCAAAGAACCAGGAGCATTTGACTTTATTGACTTTCTTCCATTGTTTTGGTTGTTATTGTTGTTGTTTCAAATTTCATTTATGTCTGCTCTGATATTTATTATTTCACTTCCTCTGCTTGTGTTAAGTTTAATTTGCTCTTACTTCTATATTTTCTTAAGATGGAAGCTGAGATCATTGACTTGAGCTCATTCTCCTTTCCTAATATAAGTGTTTAGTGCTGTAAATTTCTCTAAGCACACTTTAGTAGGATCCTAAAAATTTTGGTATGCTGTGTTTTCCTTTTCATTCATTTCAAAATGCTTCCCAATTTCTCTTCTGATATATAATTTTAAGATAGTTGTTGATTTTTTAAAAAGATTTTATTTATTATTTTTAGAGAGGGGAAGGGAGACAGGCAGAGAGGGAGAGAGACATCACATGTGGTTGCCTTTCACCTGCCTCCAGGTATGGAACTGGTTGGAGACCTGGCTTGCAACCTGGTTATGTGCCCTGGCTGGGGAATTGCACCAGCAACCTTTGGGTTTGCAGGCTGGCGCTTTATCCACTGTGCCACCAGCCAGGGCTCTTCTGCTTTTTTTTTTTTTATCCATATTTATTTACAAGTGTGTTATTTAGTTACCAAATACATGAGGTATTTTCAAGATTTTTTTGTTATTGATTTCTAATTTAATTCTATTATTGTCAACAAGTATGATTTAAATCCTTTTAAATTTATTGAAACATTTTATGGCACATTATATGTTCTAGCTAAGTAATTGTTCCATGGGCACTTGAAATGAATGTGTATTCTGCTGTGGTTAGGTAGAGTCTCTTATCAATGCCAATTAGCATTTCATTAAAATCCTTATCTTGGGTTTTATTTTGAATGTCTATGTGCTGTAATCCATTGGACAAAACCTGAGTTAGATTATCAGACTCACTCAACCAGGAGCTAAATGTCCCCAAAAAGAAAGATAACATAATTCACACCTGTTAATTAACAAGATCTCTTCTCTGTTCTAGACCAAAGAGATGGAAGCTAATTTTCGGTCTAAAATAAATTCCAAAAATTTTATTCTCACACATCATTTGGGACTCCATATGAGAGTCCATCTGCATTTAAATTTAATTTTAAAATTGTTAGATGATCAAAGAAGAATTGACAATGAACCAGTGATGAAATGATAAGAAGGATATTTCAAGAATAAAATCCTGAAACTTCATTCAAATTTTAAAACTATCTTATAATACCTAAGAAGCACAAGACCCAGTGGAATCAGGTTGGTTGAACCAAAACACAATTTCACCGTGTTATATGATGAAATAATTGAGGGCAGGTCAGGAGAGATGAGGACTGGCGGGTGGTATCTAGCAGGTTCCGCAGGTCAAGCCAGGCAAGATGTGAGGTATAATACTGAGGAATTAGCTAACTAAGCAGAGGTGAACTTCTTATGCTCCATCCATGGTAACATAGATGTTGTATGTTACCACAGATATTTCTGTTCTATAAATGTACCTACCTCTGACCTGATTCAGAACCCTTTATGCTATTGTTTGTGTGTATGCTTCCACCCAAAATTTATGTGTTGATGCCCACTGTGATGGTATTAGGACGTGGGACCTTTGAGAATTAATTAGGTCTTGACGGTTGAACCGAGGGTTTAGTGCCCTCATAAAAGAGGCTCCCAAGAGCCCTATAGTCCTTTTCATCATGTGAGGTTACATCATGAAGCTGAGGGAGAGGGCTCTCACCCAACCGTAATGGCACTCTGATCTTGGACTTCCATGCTACAGAAATGTAAGAAATAAATTTCTTGAGGTATCCCAGATGGCAGCAGAATAACTGCAAGTTACACTCACCTCCTTCCAAGACCAAGCTGGAATTATAACTAAAATATAGAGCAATCATTCTGAATAACCAACTGAAGAGTAGGTGAACAGAAGTCTTATAACCAAGGGTTGTGGAAGAAGCCACACTGAGACTCGTAGAAAGCATGGAGGTGTGGAAAAGGCTGGCCTCACATCCAATTGCACCAGCTGAGAATATGGAGAGATATTTCAGCTGCAAAGATTTCCCTTGAAGAGCATGGGATCACAAACCCATGCCAGTGAAGCCAAGAGCACCAGAGCTGGGAAGAGGCACCCACATAACATATGGCTGTGGAAATCAGCAGGGGTTCTGTCAGCCAGAGAGAGACAAGAATCTGCTAGAGACACAGGTGGGCTCTTAAAGGGAAAGCATACAAATCTCATTCACAGACACTCACCCTGTGTTCCAGTGGAGGGAGGGTGGCTCAGAGCAGAATAATGTGAAGACAGACTGGGTTATGTAGCTCTGGGAAGAGAGCTAAAAGGACAGGCACCAGAGTCTCTATGCTAAGTTCCTCTCCCACACAGCCCACAGATGCCATCTTTCTTGGATCTACCACTCCCCCCCACATTGCATCAGCCTGGAGGAATGCGATAAGCCCTGCCTTCCAACTGCCTATCACCCCATCCTGAAAAGCTCACACTCTGAGGAGAGGTCAGCTTCCTGGGCCCCAGGTGTAGGGGTTGGGGTAGACTCAGAGGGAGGCAGAGACTGAGTTATATGGCTCTGGAGTAGGACTCATTACCTCCACCACTCTGAAAGCCTGATCAGAGCCAGCCCCTCATGGGTGATCCAGTAGCACCAGCCTACCGAGTTCCACCAGCCCTGCCCAGCCAAGCTTGAGCTTTTCAGGAGATCTGGGCAGAATCTGAGAAAGTCTGATTTGGGTGATTCTAAGATGAAAGTCATTTTTTCCTCATGCACCTAATGAAATGGAGTCAAGAAACCTACTGGATATAGAGTTCAAAAGAATAGTTATAAGGATACTCAAGGAACATAAGGGAAGAATGGATGAACTCAGTGGGAACATAAACAAAGAGATAGGAAGCATAAAAGAGAAGATAGCATAAAAAAGAACCAGGTAGGTAGACATGCTGTGTCTCCCTCACAACTAGAAGAAATTTACATCTACCTTAAAACTAAATAGAAACAACACAGAAATTTCAGAAAATTGAACTACATGGAAGTGCAACAAATGAAGAAGTAAAGAAATACCCAGCCAGACAGGCAGGAGGGGTGGAGCTGGGGAGGAAAGTGGCAGCAGCTGCACAAGAGCTAAGCCACAGCGAAAAACACAGCCAGACATTTAAACCTGGGAAGAGATCCTGGGGCCAGACTGCACAGCCAATGGTTCCAGGAAATACAGAGCCAGCAGCTGTGGCAGCAGCGTGGGGACTGAGATTGCCCTGAGAAGTTCAGTCATACATTTAAACCTGGAAATTGATCCCGGGCCACACTCAGCCCACAGTTCCAGCACTGGAGAAAATAGAGCCATATTGCTTTTGACTATGGAAACAAATGGGGGGTTGGGACTGAGGAAGAAACTGCCAGTCTCAAGGGGCAAGCAGCATCGTTCCTTCTCAAACCCCTCCCCAACATACAGTGACACAACATGGTGAAATGGGTTGCCCCACACTGACAAATTCCTAAGGCTTCACTCCTTACAATGTAACAAGTGCAACAGAACTACCTAAGACACAGAGGCAAACACAGAAAGTTGCCAAGATGATAAGACAGAGAAGTATGGCCCAAAAGAGGGAGCAGATCAAGGTGCTAGTGGGAGAACTGAGCGACAAAAAGATAGTCAACAGCCAAGGAGATAGCCAACCTAACAGATACAGAGTTCAAAACACTTGTGATTAAGATGCTCACAGACTTGACAGATGTGCTTAAATACAACAAATGCAGAAAGGAAGATGTGGTGGTTAGGTTAAGTGAAATGAAGAAAATTCCACATGAAATCAAGGGTGAAGGAAAGAAAACTGGGGTTCAAATCAATGATTTGGGACATAAAGAAGAAATAAATAATCAACCAGTACAGAAAGAGGAAATAAGAATTGAAAAAAAAATGAGAAGCATAGGAACCTCTGGGACAACTTTAAACGTGCCAATATCCAAAGCACAGGGGTGCCAGGAGGAGAAGAGGAAAAGCAAGAAATTGAAAACTTATGTGAAAAAATAATGAAGGAAAACTTCCCTAATTTGACAAAAGAAATAGACATACAATTACAGGAAGCAGAGTGCCAAACTAGCTAGACCCAAGGTGGACCACACCAAGACACAGCATAATTAAAAATGCCAAAGGTTAAAGATAAAGAGGATCTTAAAAGCAGTAAGAGAAAAGGAGAGAGTTACCTACAAAGGGGTTCCTATAAGACTACCAGCTGATTTCTCAAAAGAAACTTTGCAGTCAAGAAGGGCCTGGCAAGAAGTATTCAAAATGATAAAAAGCAAAAACCTACAACCAAGATTACTCTATCCGCAAAACTATCATTCAAAATGAAAGGGCAAATAAAGTGTTTCCCAGACAAGGTAAAGCTAAAGCAGTTCATCATCACTAAGCCCTTACTATACGAAATGTTAAAGGAACTTACTTGAGAAAAATAATATCAAAATTACGACCATTAAAAAGACGGTAGGCCCTGGCTGGTGTGACTCAGTGAATTGGCACTGGCCAGAGAACCCAAAGGTCCCTGGTTTGATTCCCCAGCCAGGGCACATAACCAGGTTGCAAGCCAGGTCCATAGCTGGAGGCAGGTGAAAGGCAACCATGCATTGATGTCTCTCTCCCTCTCTGCCTCTCTTCCTTCCCCTCTCTCTAAAAGTAATAAATAAAATCTTAAAAAATAAACAATTTAAATATAAGTGACATCAATGCTTCAATAGAAGATATAGGGTAGCTGAATAGATAGGAAAACAAGACCCACATATACATGGTGGGACAAAAGTTGGTTTAAAGTTATGAGTATGTGTTCAATTCCCCACTCAGAGCACATAACTAGGTTGCAAGCCAGGTCTCCAGCCAGGTCCGTAGCTAGAGGCAAGTGAAAGGCAACCATACATTGATGTTTCTCTCCCTTTCCTCCTCCCTCCCTGCTCTTCTTTCTAAAAATAATCAAAATCTTTTTTTATGTTTGTTTATATTTTATTTTTATATTCAAAGTCACAATGTAAAAATTTATACCAGTTTATAATCACACCACCAGTATATGAGTGCCTGTTCTACCATAACCATTAGTGATTTCTTTTTCTCTTTACTGATGTGATAGACAAAAAAAAGATATCTGATTAAAAGATTGGAATACTTATAAAAATATAATAAAGTTATGAGTAGATGAAACACAGGGTTTATTTTTGTATTATTATTTATTAATTATTGTATAATTTTCCATACAAACTGTAAGCCAGCTTTTACCCCATTGTGTATGCTGTCTATAAGAGACCCATCTTAGAATAAAAGACACATACAGGATGAAAATAAAGGGAGGAAAAAACATATTTCATGCAAATGGAAATGAAAAAAAAGCAAGGGTAGCAATATTTATATCATACAAAATAGATTTTAAAACAACTGCTATAATAAAAGACAAAGAAGGACACTATATAACGATAAATGAAGCAATACAACAAGATGATGTAACTCTTGTTAACACATATGCACCCAACATAGAAGCCCCTAAATCTAAAAAGCAAATCTTGACAAACATAAATGGAAAGATTGACAGTAATATAGTCACAGTAGGGGATTTTAATACCCCATTGACATCACTGGATAGATCTTTCAGACAGAAAATCAACAAGGAAACAGCAGCCTTAAATGGCACAGGGACGTGAAGTAAAGTATTCAAGACATAGTCCATAGCATTGTAATGATTATATATGGTGCCAGGTCGCTACTAGACTTATCACAGGGGGATACTTTGTAAAATATATTGTCTAACCACAGTTCTGTACACCTTTAACTAACACAAAATATATTGAATGTAAACTGCAATTGAAAATTTTTAGTAAAAAAGAAAAGCAATAATGTCTATAAAATAGAAAAAGTACATAAACTTACTATTTATCTTCAATTGACATAAAAACATAGATTAAAAAAAGAAACACGTAAATGTCGTTGATAAGCCACCTACTCTGTTATTTTGTTATAGCCGCCTAAATGGACAAAGATAATTTCCTGAGTATTTCACTCTTCTCAAATGCTGTCCCTTTGCCTCATTCAGTGATCCAGCTTAATGCCACTGAATTTGAAAACATACAAATTTGACCAACTCCTAGAAACAACAGTCACATACCATTTTGCACTCACTGATTTGGCCAAAGTTCAAGTTCTGGTATACTCCAAACGATACCTTGGATTTGAACCAGTGGAAACTCTCATGCACTCTAGTTAAACTATAAATTGATACAACCACTCTGGGGAAGAATATTAGAGTATCATGTAAAAGTTGAACATTTGCATTCTCTATAATGCAGCCATTCTCCTTAAGGAATACTCCCTAGTGAAACTCATATACATGCACTAAAAGTCAGGTACATGGACATTTATAGCAGCATTGGATGTAATACAAGAAAAGCTGGAAACAAGCCAATGTCCATTAATAGAAGAATGGATGAGTACATTCCAGTACATTCATATAATAGACTTCGATACATCAGTGAAAAAATAAGCTGCAAGTACACAGTGCAACATGGATGGAAGTCACAAGCCATCATGAGTAAACAAATCAAGTCACAAACAAATCAGATAAATACAAAAAAGACAAATGCCATATGATTTCATTTATATGTGAAATATTAAAAAACTAAATCAACTAACAAACAAAACAGATGGGAGGAGAGTAAGGGTAATTGGGGGAAAAGGTGAAGGTATTAAAAAGTACAAATAGGCACTTTGGCTCACAGGCCAACAGACAATCCACTGAGCCACACTAGCCAGGGCTACTGTTCCCCTTTTACAGATGAGAAACCTAAAGTACAGAAACACTAACTTAGCCAAGAATCACCAAGCTGGTAAATGGTGTAGCCAAGCTTTTAACCCAATCTAACTCCAGACCTATGCTCTGTAATGTATGTAAATGCACAGAAAAGAAATTCAAACATGCACCAGATTGTTTTAAAGCCATTAGCTCGGGAGAGCAGAATGGGCCTGAGGAGATAAGTGGTCAATGAGGTCAGTCATGCTTTGAACTTTTTTAAAGTTTGTCTTGTATCTGGGTTTTGCCTCTTTTAAAAGGAAATTATTTAGGTATTAGCAGTGGGGGGATCCTATTTTTTATTGTTTGAAAATGCGAAGTCTGTCAAGAAAGTATCCATCCATGTAGTATGAAAAATAAAGACATTTATTGAAGGAGGTTCAAGATACGAGAAACACTGTGTATAGGACAATGTTTCTCCTTCAAAGTAGGCACCTTGGAACCTCACACCAGTTCTCCCAGCATCTCTTCCACTGTTCAAAACACTCTGCAAAATCCTTTGCTGGAATCACTATTAGCCACCACAAATTTTGCCATAACACATTTCATGCCAAGATCCTGCATCAAGATCTTGGACACAATTTTTGGAATCCTCAGATCAGCTTCTACTTCTCCCACTGTCAGTCGCTGATCTTTGTTGATGACCCTTACATCACAAGCGGCAAACACAAGGTCCGCAGGCCAAATCTGGCCCTCCACCTTCTTTTATCCTGCCCTGAACCTTTGGCCCGGCACCTTGTTTCTACCCAGCTTGCTTAACTGTTACGGAGTAGTTACATTTACACAATCCTAAAATGACATTCAGCCCTTTGAAGGCAACTGTGAGGCTGATGTGGCCCCCTGTGAAAGTGAGTTTGATGCCCCTGCCTTACACGTTCAACATTCTCAGGTGATCTGCTTGTTACAGGCCTTCCAGAATGTGGATCACTTTAAACTACAGATTCTTGACCATCTTTGAAGCATTTATGCCACATTTTTATTTCTGATGCTCTCATTGCCTCATCCCCAAAAGCCTTCTGAATCATCTGAATAGTTTCTGTGAAGGAATGTTCAAGCTTAACGGAAAATTTGAAGCAGATTCATTGCTCTGTTCACTCTGTTGTTTTAAATGCGACAGCCACACGGTACACATGCTCCCTCAATGGCTTTTACTGCACCTACTGACTAGTGAAGTTGTCATGGTTCACAGGTGTGCATTCCAGTCCACTCTCCTTGGCTGCCAGGTTACACTGATGTCACACAAACTATTCTCTTTATATTAACCATGGCCAACTTTTTCTAGACCTCATATACATGACTTAAATTTTACCATCTTAACCATTTTTGAATATCAGTGGTTTTAAATAAATTCACATTGTTGGGCAACTATCACCATCATCCATCTACAGAACTTTTCTATCACCCCAAACTGACACTCTGTGTCCCTTAAACAATAATTTTGCATTCTGCCCTCTATCCAGCCCCTGGTAACCACCATTCCATGTTTAGTCTTTATGAATCTGACTACTCTAGGTAGCTCATAGAAGAAGAATCATGCAGTATTTGGCCTTTTGTGACTGGCTTATTTCTCAGCATAACATCCTCAAAGTTCATCCACTTTGGAGCATGCCTTTTTAAGGATGAATAATATCCATTGTATGGCTATCCTACATTTTGTCTATCTATTCATCTTTTGACGGAGAGTTGGATCATTTCCACCATTTGACTATTTTGAATGCTGCTGCTATGAACATGGGTGTACAATACTTGTGCAATTTTTAAAACCCTGAAAAATACTTACAGAATATATATATTTCATGTATATGTGTATATCATATATATGAAATGTACATAAATGTGTAGAAAAAGATCTGAGTGGTACACATGAGACTTTTGAGTCATTATTTCTTGAATGGGAAAAGAGTGGTATAGTGAAGAAGAAGACTCTGTAACTTTTCTGTATATTTCTGTATTTTTTTATTTTGCATAATGAGAATAAATTAATATAACACTTATGCAGTTATAAAATGCAATTAAAACTAAAGATGATTCCAGGCATCATGGTAGGCCATGGGCAAGTAAGACTTAGAGCAATGTTCAAGGGGTTATAAGAACTGAAGGCATAAAGGAAAGCATAAATACGTCTGTGCAATTTAAAATTTCTATAAGGCACACATATAATTTTTTCTTTTTCTTTTTTTTTTTTTAAAGATTTTATTTCATTATTTTTAGGAAGAGGGGAAGGGAGAGAGGCAGAGAGGAAGAGAGACATCAATGTATGGTTGCGTTTCACCTGCCTCCAGCCACAGACCTGACTGGAGACCTGGTCTGCAACCTGGTTATATGCCCTGGTGGGGGAATCAAATAATTTTTTTCAATTAAAAAAAATATTGGCACACCGGCCTGTGAACACAAAGGTCGCTGGTTTGATTCCCAGCCAGGGCACATAACCAAGTTGCACACCAGATCTCCAGCCAGGTCTGTAGCTGCAGGCAGGTGAAAGGCAACCATACGTTGATGTCTCTCTTTCCCTCTCTATCACTTCTATCACTTCACCTCTCTAAAAATAATAAATACAGTATTTAAAATATATATATTGGCTACAAAAAAATTGAAGGCCAGCAGTGGAATTGCACTGACAATTGATGTCCAGAGGAGGGCAGTAGAGAGCCATGAGGAGGAAACCCCAGAGAAGTTCCTCAGCCTCACCTGGAAAAGGGCCAAGGATTCCTTCCACCTTTCCCTGTGGGAGCTAAAACAAACTTAGATACTGCTGATTCCACTTGCAGCGGTGCTGGCCAAACTGTGGGTGCAAGACAGTAAAAAAAAAAAAAAAAAAAGTGGGGGATCATCAAACAGTAGCCCAGGAGCAGAGTTCTGGGACAGATGACCTAGAGAGATTTCTAGAAGTCTTGGGAACAACACAGCTTTGTTTAGAATCCCCAGATGAATCCTTGAACCCTGCTTTTCTGATTTTTAAAAGTTTTTTTAAAAGATTTTATTTATTATTTCCAGAGAGAGGGGAAGGGATAGAGGCAGAGAGGGAGAGAGACATCCATATATGGTTGCCTTTCATCTGCCTCCAGCTACGGACCTTGGCTGGAGACCTGGCTTGCAACCTGGTTATGTGCCCTAGCTGGGAGCACAACCAGTGACCTTTGGATTTGCAGGCCAACGCCTTATCCACTGTGCCACCAGCCAGGGCTGCTTTTCTGATTTTTAAAGCGGACAAGGAAGTAGTTCCTAGTCTGGGGCAGTGGATAAATCGGACAAGGATAAGGATGGCCCAGCAGGCCGAATATGCAGACTAAAGATTATGGGGCCAAGTACAAGTGCAGGGTCAGAGTCTGACTTTTAAAAAATAATTGACATTTTGTATATTGTGGGGTTTTCTGTATTAACTTTTATTTTAAATATTTAAAATATTTATCTAATTACTGAGTGTTTGGACCCCATTTAAATTCTGTACCAGAGGCAAATGGCTCATTGATCCTTAGCTTAGTTCTGGGAACAATAAAAACAATAACATCTGAAGCAAGAAATGGGATTTTCAAATACAACTTTATATACAATTTGAATCAAAATTCTACCAGAATTTGAGTGAAATGAATTTTAACATGCCATTCATGTGAACTTACAAATAAAATCATGTAAATTTATGTTAAAGCAAATAAAGGTAGTGTTTCTCTATTCATTGTGAAAACGAAGTTAATATTTAAATTCATTTGAAAGCTATTTTCTGAAATGCTGGCTTTAAGATATTGTCTATCAACTGTCCATACTAGAAAAAAAAACAACCTGCTTTTTAAAAGAGTCGACAGATACATCCTTTCCCTTTATGGGAATCACTCAAATTAAGATCATTGTATTCAAAAAGGAATAAAGAACATTTTCCTGTTTCAGAGTTACTTTTCCTAGCTTTATTGAGATATAACTGATACATAACATTGTATAAAAGCATTTTCTGATCTTTATACTGTTGGAAGTAATTTGGGGAGCAGGATTATTTAGTTTCAGGGTAAAACTTATTTGTATTTTCCAAAAACTATTTGATTTCATTCTATATCAATGGTCTTGAAAGGTTGATTTCAAAGACTGCTACTCTTATAGGCCATGTTCTTTCATCCCTTCTCTATTCATTTTAGAAATAAGAAAATAAAGAAAGGCCTTTAGCACACAACCCTTTTATATGGGCTACCCTGCTTACCTATTCCACCTTTATTACCAGCTATGCCCTCCCAGTATTATTCATTTTGGCCATATGGAAATGAAGTTTCCTCAACCATGTTTTACTAATATTGGTTTATCTCTTTGCAATACAATGTTCTTTTCTTCCTTTCTGGGTTCAAGAAATTCCTACTCTCATTAAACAGCAAGTTAAAAACCACACTTCAGCTCGAGGGTTGTCTCCTACAGGAGCCCTTACTCTAAACGCATCCTCCTTTTGAATGCTCTTGTGGCACTGTACCCTGCACAGACTGCATGACATCATACACCCACACTCCCTAGTGATTATTTATATGCCTGTCTCTCCAACTAGATTTCAACTTTCTTGAAGGCAGAAACCATGTTTACTTGAATGCTCAGTACCTAGTGTACTTCCTGCCCCATAGTAGACACGGAACACTTTTTGTTGTCGAATGAATGAATCATCCCTGTTACCTCTCTACCCATCAGGCCCCATAGCATACCCATTATCTAGTTCTATCCACTATCAATATCTCACAAGTTCACTGATTTTTCTCCACCTTCACAGATTTTTCTCCACCTTCACCACCACCACTCTGCTTCAAGCTACCATTTTCTATCATCTCTGGACCACTGTAACAACCTCCCTGTTGCCTTACTACTTTCTTCCATGTGTACCCCTCCAATCTATTCCTTATACAACAGCCTGGGTGGTCTTATCATGTCAATCTCTTACAAGAAATTCTTTAGTGGTACCCCATTTTTCCTAGAATAAAATCCAATGCACTTAACTTGCCCTACACAGAATCTCATACTTCACCATGGTGACATTATGTTGTCAGCATAGGACACAAAAGATATGATGTCACAAACCCCTAGTTTCCTTGGTAGAAGCAACATTTCAAGAAAGCCCCTGGACATGAATCTTTGTATTAGTGTCCTATTTTTGTTCACTTGGACAAGTAGCTGTTTAAATACAAACCAAAGTGATGGATCTTCTACCACAGGTAGGAACCTAACCTTAAAACCTAGAAATTATCATTGTATTATGCATTCAAGCACCTAATTAGATAAGCAAAGTGTATTTAGGAAATCTGCTGTTTCATTTTTTTAAGAGTTTATTTATTGTTTTTAGAGAGAGGGGAAGGGAGAGAGACATCAACGTATGGTTGCCTTCACCTGCCTCCAGCTACAGACCTGGCTGGAGAGACTGGGCTTGCAACCATGTTGCCCTGGCTGAGGATCGAACCAGTGACCTTTGGGTTCACAGGCAGGCACCTTATCCACTGTGCCACCAGCCAGGGCTTGATGTTTCTTGAATTTTACCATTTAGTAAGTCTTTAGGAATTTCTAGGCAACATCTGAGAGGTTTTATTCTGTGGGAAAAATCTAAGCAACACAGTAGCATAAAGGGTACAGACAAAGGAACTAGTATGGAAGAACCATGGACATGGACAAGTGGGATTGACTTTGGGGGGGATTGGGTGGGTGGGGAAGGGGATAGAGGGGAGCAAAAAGGGGATGGATGTAATACAACAACAATAAGTTAAATTTTTTAAAAAGGGGAAAAAAAGAGTATAGACATATTTTTCCCTTTACTACCCTTCTCCACCCCATCCACCAACCCCCATTCCCAACCAAACTAGATAATATTTGAATGAATCTGGCATGGTATCAAACACATAATAGGTTTCAACTACAGTTTTACTTGTCCCATCCTCTATCCCACCACACACACAAACACATACACACACACACACACACACACACACACATTAACACTCAAATGCATTCAAACATGCAAGACATACACACACACTCAAAATCTTAAGTAATGGGGTGAGAAAGACATGATGCAGGGGTAACCCAGGTAATTACACTGATTAGCTAGAGATGGCTCCCTGATTTGGCTTCTAGACTGTGGCTGGGGGGTGTGACAGATGGAAGAAAATGACAATCAAATGCTTAAAAAAGAGAGAAATTTGATGTTGATCTATCGTGGCAAGCCACTATCAAAATGGAAGCAAACTTGGTAACCTAACACATACAGTCCCTTTGACAGGAGCTAAGGACCCTGAACCACTAATGCCGAGACTACTGCACTCTTACAGAAGACGTCTGATCATTACTGTAACTGGTGTTCTGAGCACAGCTTTTATATTGGCCTCTTTTTGTTTCTTCCATTATAATTGCTTGACCGACGATGACCCCAAAGCAGAAGGGTAAGATTTACACCTTGAATTAAGAATGCAAGAGGTGTGTGTGTGTGTGTGTTCGTGCGTGCAATGAAGGTTTCGTCGTTGGAGTGGTTGCACAATGTTAACTGTAGGATTCTAAAGGGCTACCAACATATTGTAGGTGAATACCTACACTTAAATGACCTCAGTTCTTAAATATTCGCAGGTACATTACCAACTTTAGCCAAAGCTGTCCCCTATTCAGGGTTCAGCTGAGCCCCAGGCTGTTAATTTCATTATAAATTGAGTCTAAGAAAATAGGGCATGATTATCTGAATAAGATGAATGAAAAAGGGGAGAGAGAGTTGTCTGCATCCCAAAGATAATGAAACTTGTTGAAATAATCTACCATTTTAAGTGTATTATCATGAAAAGTTATTCACTGTTCTCATGATTTCAGTCACTGCCTTTCAAAGAAGATGATCACTCTGGCCCTAATGTAGTGGTTCCCTAAATATTTCCCAATCCAAGGACTGATGACTAGAATATACTAATGCTTTTTTCTTTTAGTTTTAGGGGAATATTGTGCATACAAATATGCATGGGTAGATAACTTGATGTTATAAATATAATAGGAACATAATGACTTTGGTTTAAAGAGTTTTTAAAATCTTTTTGCATTTTTTATTGTTGTTCTTTTACAGTTGTCCCAATTTCCCCCCGTTGCTCTCCCTTGTCCCACCCCAAACACACACACTCCCAGAGTCAATCCTCACCCTGTTGTCCATGCCCATGGGCCTTTTTAAAAATATATATTTTATTGATTTTGCTATTACAGTTGTTCCAATTTTTCCCCCTTTGCCCCAATCCATCCAGTATGCCCATTCCCTCCAGCAATGCCCCCCTTAGTTCATGTCCATGTGTCACGTATATAAGTTCTTTGGCTTCTCCATTTCCCCTATTATTAACACCCCCTGTCCATTCTGTAACCACCAATGTGTACTTCTTTTTTGTCACATCCAGGCAATTCATCATTTAACTACTGCCTTCTGTCAGCCTCTCAAATTATATTAATACAAAGTTTTCATTATTTCAAAATGCTTATGTTAATTCATTTCCTTAAAAAATCACTTTTTAAGTGCTATCAATTGCAATGTTACCAAATGCATGAACAAATACATTTACATACATACATATTTTTACAAATATTACACTACAAAGGATGTTTCTACTTCTGTGACAGTGTCTAGTAACATAATTTATTTGCCTTCAAAATTTTTCAGTTAGAAATATTTTGGTCCAGTTTCTTTAATGGCTTGTCCCTGAAAAAATATCTCATCTCATAGTTATCTTTCCAAGGTCCTACCTACATTTGCTTGGCTATAGGCAGACTTCTCCTGAGCTAAAAAATAAAATAAAATAAACAAATTCTATTTTCATTACCAAAAGATTTAGGCTCCTTTATTCTTTAAATCCGCAGTGCTCAACATAGTATCCACTTAAAATGTGACTAGTTCAAATTGTGATATACTTTAAAGTACATACTGGATTATGAAAAGTTAATACAAAAAATTTATAACATGTCAATAGCTTATATAATTATTCCATGTTAAATAATAATATTTCAGATATGTTGTAGTAAATTAAGCATTTTTCTTTAAAACTTTACTCTGGAATGCTATTTTTGTGAAAGATATCACAGAAATGATGTATTACAGAACTCACTTTCTTGAAAGCTGTCCTAGAGACAGTGCCAAACCCACAGTAAAAAATGAATTTGGTTTCTGAGTCAGATCCCACAGCCTCCAATAATACAACTCAATATTATTTTGAGCTACTGGAACTACAACTTATTCTTTGTATGGTTTTCCATCTTAGATCGTAGATTGATTTTTTTTTGTTGCCATGCAGAGGTCTTATTTCTTTCAATACCTTCTGTTTCTCCACTACACATGTTATACCAGTTGAAACCTTTAGAAATAATGGCACTTGTAGTGCTCAGCTGGTCCCCACAGAGTAGAAATTATGATATCTACTAATTTGAGGTAAAAAAAAAAAAAAACCAAACACCAAAATCCTAGGATTTAAATAATTTTGTAGAATAGTATTCTAGCTATTTTTTGAACTTGTGGTTGACTTCCTACGTGGTCTTAAACTAACCACCCAACTATTTAAGGGTCTGTTGAGGTAGAGATTAGGTACGTTCACATTTGAATAATGAAGTTTACTATAGGATTATTACATTTTCCCAAGCATCCCCAGTTTGGGGGCCATCATTGCTAGAAATGTCTATATCCATTATCTATTTGAAAGGAATCTCATCTAATTTAAATATTAATGAGAATATATATTGCCTGTGTACATGAATCATATAGCTTAGTAGTTGGTAACTTCACTTTCAGCATATTTTCCAACCTAAAGATTGACTAAGTTCTCAATACATTAACTACCAGTTAGTTGATATTTAAAATATAGATTGCTAAAAATAATAATAATAAATAAAATAAAATATAGATTGCTAATAAAATCTATATATTATACACCTACTAATAAGCATGCATTTTGTAACAGTAAATATGAAAGATAGCATGTATTCTATGTAATATACATCCATATTTTCATTTTTTCCTTACCTGCATTCAATTTTTCTAGGAGCTATTGCAAGTAGCTTGATTTTCCCAACTTAGGAAATAATTCCAACTTAAGGAAAGTTAACCTGCAGTAACACAAAAACAACAAAAATTCAAAACTATACATCATTTAGTAAAATCTACTTATAACAATACTATTTTAAAACATTCATAAGTTAAAGTTGGTTCTTATCCATTCAGCTACCCTATGTCTTTTGATTGGTGCATTTAATCCATTTGCACTTAAGGTTGTTATTGATAGGTACTTATTTATGGTCATTTTTTCACTTTGTACCTGTGTTCATCTTTGTCTCTCTATTTCTTCATCTTTTTAAAGGAGACCCTTTAGCATCTTTTACAATGCTTGTTTGGTGGAGATGTAGTCTTTTAGCCTTCTTTTGACTGGGAAACTCCTTATTTCACCTTCCATTTTGAATGAGAGCTTTGCTGGGTAGAGTATTCTTGGTTGTAGGCTTTTGCTTTTCATTGCTTGGAATAGTTCTTCCCATTCCCTTCTGGCTTATAGTGTTTCTGTTGAGAAATCAGTTGATAACCTTATTGGAGCCCCCTTGTACATTATAAACTATTTCTCTCTTGCTGCTTTTAGGATTCTCTCTTTGTCTTTGAAATTTCCCATTTTAATTATGATGTGTCTTGGAATGGGCCTGTTTGGGTTCATATTCAGTGGGACCCTCTGTGCTTCCTGCACTTATGTGCCTTTTTCTCTCCTCAAGTTAGAGAAGTTTTCTGTCATGACTTTTTCAAACATTTTCTATCCCTTGCTCCTCTTCTTCTCCTTCTGGTATCCCTATGATACAGACATTATTGTGTTTTGTGTTGTCTTGTATCTCTCTTGAAAACTTCTTCATTCCTTTTCAATCTTTTTTCATTTTGTTGCACTGTCTGGGAATTTTTTTTCTACATTGTCCTCAAACTCACTGATCTAATCCTCTGCTTTCTCTAACCTGCTTTTGATTCCTTCTACCATGTTCTTCAATTCAGAAATTATATTCTTCATTTCCTCCTGGCTCTTATTGATAGTTTCTATGTCCTTTCTAATGCTGGTGTAGTTCTCAGAAAGTACCTTGTAGCCTCCCTGGAGTTCTTGGTAGTTCCCCTAGAGTTGTTTCTAGTTTTCTTTGAGCTCATTGAGCTCATTGAGCCTTTCTGTCATCATTATTTTGAATTCCATGTTTGATAGTGTGCTTGCCTCTATTTCATTTCACACTCTTTCTGGGATTCCTCCTTTCTTTTCAATTTGTTTCTTTGTCTCCCCATTTTAGGTGACACTTGTTTGTTTCTGCTTCTTAGATTGGTCTGCTTTGACTTCCTATTCTTGTGGTGTGACTTTCTGTGATATAGAGGTGAACTTTCTTTTTTCCTGGATCCTCCCCTGGTGATGTCAGCTAGTGTCCCAGTCTGGGCCTAGTCAGTCTGTTGGAGGCTACCTGACATCCACTGCCCGAGTCTATCTTTTGAAGTTGTTAATCCAATTAATTTGCGATCAGCCCGGAGGTGTAGGGACCTCTGAGCAGGGAAGATTAATTCAATTGTTAATCCAATCAGTCTGTGATCAGCCACCAGGTTTAGGTATCACTGGGTGGGGCAGATTAATTCCTGTGGGCTCAGCTTTCACCTTAGGCTGCCATCAGCTGGAGTAGAGTAGTCTGCCTGCGGTATGGGGGATGTGTCAGCACTGGGATGTCATGGGCTACTCCCTTATTTTTCCCCTCAAAGCCACTGTCCCAAACTCTCCTTAAGGGTCTCTAGTCCACTCTGCCATCTCTCCACTGGAGCCCAGGGTAAGTGGGTTCCAATGTAATTTTTGTGTGTGGTCCCTTTAAGAACTCCATGTCTCTGTGAAGCCACTAAACCTGGCAGCTTTTTGCTTTTCACAGCTGGGTGCTGTTTTACTCTCAGTTTTGTTGCTGTAGGCTGGGAAGCCCAGGTGGGGGTTTAGATCCCACCCTTCTCAGGTGGAACCCGGGCTGCTGAGATCTTTCTCTGTCCCTTTAGCTGCCACCTGTGACAGCCCTGCCAGCCCTCTTGCTTATCCGCACTTCCTACCCATCACGTTGTGATGAGTCGGTTCTTCTGTTCTGTCCCTGGCAATAAGGCTTCTCTCCAATTGGTGTTCTGTTGGTTATTCTGGATGATTTCTCCCCAATTAAGTTGTGATTCTAGATTGGTTCTGGAAGGAGATTGGTGTTGCTCCACTTACTCCTCTGCCATCTTGGTTCTCTAACTTCCATGGGTCTTTATAGATGGTCCTTGACTAGACCCTTCCGCTTCTTTCCCTCATCCCCCTCCCCGCTCCCCTCTGGTATCTGTTAGTCTACTCCTTATTTCCATGCCTCTGGTTCTATTTTGCTCCTTTGTTTTGTTCATTAGGTTCCTCTTATTGGTGAGATCATATAGTATTTGTCTTTTGCCACCTGGTTTATTTCACTTAGCATAATACTCTCCATTTCCATTTGTGTTGTCAATAAAAGGTAGGAATTGCTTCTTTCTTTCTGGTGCTTAATATTCTATTGTGTAAATATACCAGCGTTTTGATCCCCTCATTTACTGATGGGCACTTAGGCTGTTTCCAGCACTTGGCTATTGTAAATAATGCTGCTAATGAACATAGGGATGCATAGATTCTTTTGAATTGGTGATTCAGGATTCTCCAGGTATAATCGCAACAGTAGAATCACTGGATCAAAAGGCAGTTACATTTTTAGTTTGTTGAGAAAATTTCATACTGTTTTCCACAGTGGCTGTACCAGTTTGCATTCCCACCAACAGTGCACTAGGGTTCCCATTTCTCCACATCCTCAGCAGGAGTTGTTCGTTGATTTGTTAATGATAGCCATTCTGACAGGTGTGAGGTGCTGTCTAATTGTGGTTTTAATTAGCATCTCTCTGATGCCTAGTGATGTTAAGCCTCTTTTCATGTTTCTATGGGCCCTCTGTATGTCCTCCTTTGAGAAATGTCTGTTTAGGTCCTTTGCCCATTTTTTAATTGGATTTTTGTCTTCCTGGTGTTGAATCATATGAGTTCTTTATATATTTTGGAAATCAATCTGTTGTCCGAGGAATCATTGGCAAATATGTTTTTCCATGTGGTTGGTTCCCTTTTCATTTTGATGATGTTTCTTTAGCCATGCAGAAACTTTTAATTTTTTTTGAAACTTTTAATTTGATGTAGTCCCATTTGTTTATTATTTCCTTTACTTCCCTTTCCCTAGAGGATATATCAGCAAAACTATTGCTGAACTTTTACTGCCTATGTTTTCCTCTAGGGCTTTTATGGTGTAACAGCTTATGTTTAAGTCTTTTATCCATCTTGAGTTGAGCCTGGTGTACGGTGTAAGTTGGTGGTCTAATTGTACTTTTTTGCATGTACCATTCCAGCTTTCCCAGCACCATTTGTTGAAGAGGCTATTTTTGGTCCATTTTATGCTCCTTTCCCCTTTGTCAAATATTAATTGACCATAGAGACATGAGCTCATTTGGGGGCTCTCTATTCTGTTTCATTGATCTATATGTCTGTTCTTATGTCAATACCAGACTGTTTTTATTACAGTGGCCTTGTAATATAGTTTGATATCAGGTATTATCATCCCTCCTATTTTATTTTTCTTTCTGAAGATTGCTAAGGTTATTTGGGGTCATTTTTGGTTCCATATTAATTTTTGAAATATTTGTTCTAAATCTGTAAAAAGTTTTATTTTTCTTGTGACAAGTTGTGACATTTGTATATCAGTTCTGTATAAACTTGTGATTTTTTAAATAAAAAGTTTAATTTCTGGAATAAAGGAAATTGTCTCTCACTAGTAGATTTAAAACAACTTTGTATTTTTTCATATGTAGACTGTATAGTTATATAATTTGGTGAAATAGTAAAACACTCTAAAGAAAAAGGAAAAGCATGAATTCAACATAAATTCATATCTGTAACCTGAGTCATGGCTTTCACCACACTCTAACTCTGTGTTCAATTTTCCTAGTAGAGCCAAAAAAAGAAAAACAGGCCAAAAGTATAAACTGACACAGTAGCTTATGTTTTCTGATGGTAGCAACAACACTCTTCTGTTTTAAATTGTCATACTCCAACTTTTCTGTATTTTCAGGGTCAAGAAACATTTATCAGCAAAGCCATCTTTATCATTCAAAATGCTGCTATTCGATAAATATAGTACCGATGATCTCTGCATCCCTGAAAGACAACCCATGCTATCTGATATTGATAAGGCATCTGAGCCTTCAGGTCCAGAAAAGTCATCATCCAGTTCACAAAATGTAATCAGTTCCTCAAGTTCAGAAATTTCATCTATAACATGTAGTACAGAAAAGTTAATGAAGCCATCAAACCCCAAAACAGTATCCAGAAAGTCATATAGAAAATGCCGTCTAGGTAAGTCACAAAAACTAGCTTATTCCCATCTTAATATAAAAAGGTCATCTAGTACAGGTATGTTAGCTCCGTCTATGTTAGTTAACTCTAGTCAAAACTATAAGGAAAAGGGTCTTGTTTGCAGAAATGCTTCTAAGGCTTTGGCCAATGATCTATCTGAGTCCAAGAAGACAAAAGCACAAAAAGTGCCTTTTCCTTGTAAAGTGAAGCCTTTTTCCAAGTCCTTCAATAAGGCATGTTCCGAAGAAAATGCATTCTATAGCCATGTGAGTGACAGTGAGATAGTGACATATGACAGCAATGGTGACAGTGAGAGGGAAACAACTGTTACTTGCAACATAAAACCTGATGAAGTAATTCTTAATGTCACCCCAAGTAATTAAGGACTCAATAAAAATAAAAACCACCTGTGAAGAAGCAAACTTATACCAGCTACTTTATACTCACTGGCCTTAAGATCTCTCTATGGAGATTGGCCCTATCTTGGAGGCAATTTATTTGAAAAATACTAATAAAATGAATGGCATAATGAATGATTTTATTGTAATTATTATTTCACTTTAGAGACAAAAAGCTCTTTTGATGTATGTTATTTAGATCTAGTCACTGGAATAGGAACCATAAACATACAAACATACACACATACACAAATCTAGAAAGGAATTGAAAAATTCCTCCTTTACTTGGATTTGCCCTCAAAGTCCCAACCCAATTAAGTTTATTTTTTAATGTTTACAAAAGTCCTCACAGTTTAAGATTGTCTTTCTAGAGTGCCCAGTGCTTGGCAAAAATGACTCTGTGTGCTTGGTTCTGGCTGAGTTGGGAAAATGATAGCTAGTTTGCAACACAACTTCCACCTATAACTGCTACTTAAAGTGAGGCTCCAGCTTCCAGCATGCACACCTGGGGATCCATGATACCAGTCGAAGTGTTCCAGTCTTCATAACTCTCAACAAGGCTTTTCATTCTTTTTGTTACCCTTCAAACTGCTAAAAAGAGTTTTCCCTGCTGTGAATTTTCTAAAGGTCCCAGTTGGAGGTCTGATTACCTACCCATCTTCCCTACATGGTATCTCCTCACTCTGAGTGGGCAGGGGTGGGAGGACAGAAGAGAACTTTGGAGTTATACCCTCTAACTTCCCCATGGAAGAGATATTATTCTTTACTTCTTCCAAAGGCATGGCTGAGAAAAGCAGGCAAGTCCTGGATTCATAGCCCATATTCTAGTACATTAAAGTTAGTCCCTTATAACAATTGGCAGGCATAAGTTCAATGTAAGTAGCTAGCTTGTACTGAAAGCTGCAATCAAGTCTGCTCTTCGTTGAAAGGACTTACAAGACTTAATAGCAGGTTATATTCCTAACTTAGGTTTATTAGGGCAATAGCAAAAAGATATGAATCAGGAGGAATCCAGAGATGTCAGGCACATGCTTTGGAGTACTTCACCATCTAGGATCACCCATGACATCCTTTCTCTCTAGCAACAAACTAGAATGGCATGTGCAGAATGTCTCTGCCCAGGAAGGCCTGTTTCAGTCTCTGGGACTGATGCTTTTATTGAGAAGTGGTCGCATAAGGTAACTCATGCTACACAACCAGCCATGGCAACTGAATTTCAGGATCCCAATAGGGAAACCAGATGCACATCATACATGTTGTTTGAGCAAAGTAATCCTGACAAGCTAATATGGTATGGTCCATTGCTCCACATGCACAAAACATAATCATCAACCATAAACACAAGACATTCTGAAAACCACATTCCCAGAAGTTGGCCAATGCTTGATCATGGTTCCAGGTTTCCTTGAAGACATACAAGTACTAAACAACCAGACCGGCTGTTATTAATACTTTCTCACACATTACATATTTTTTAAATCCCCAACAATTCCCCATTATATGTGGGATTATGGACATTAACTGAGGTTCTCTAACATACAGCAAGATCACATCTAGTAATTGGTTGAATTGAGATATGAATTTATGATTCAATTATGGTCAAATTTTCCTTCTGCTGTACTGCATTCTCACTACCAGCTTCTAGGGGACCTGCTGTTTACAGATCACCCAATCTATTAGTGTAAGCAAAATCCCGACTTGATTTTTATTCAGTCTGAGTTATTCTCCCAGCCTTTCTGGGGTTTATAAAGATGTTTTATGCTCATTTAGCTCTCACTTCCCCAGAGCCCCTGCTTCTACTGGTGGTTCCACTGGTGGGGTCTGTACCCATAAGGTCATCATGAAATTTACAGAGATCACTAAGTAGCTGCTTGAATGTAAAAGTTTTAAATGATGGTATATGTATATAAAAAGCATTGTGAGAGATTACAGACTTGATTTCCTAGTGGTATTACCCTTTTTTAAAAGATTTTATTATTTTTAGAGAGAGGAGAAGGGAGAGAGGCAGAGAGGGAGAGAGGCATCAATGTATGCTTGTCTTTCACCTACCTCCAGCTACGGACCTGGCTTGCAACCTGATTATGTGTCCTGGCTGGGAATTGAACCAGTGACCTTTGGGTTTGTAGGCCAGTGCCTTATCCACTGTGGGTATTACCTTTCTTTAAAAAATTTTATCGTTCCCTGGCTGGTGGCACAGTGGGTAAGGTGCCGGCCTGCGAACCCGGGGGTCGCTGGTTCGATTCCCCAGCCAGGGCACATGGCCAGGTTGCAGGCCAGGTCTCCAGCCGGGTCCGTGGCTGGAGGCAGGTGAGAGCCAACCACACATTGATGTTTCTCTCCTTCTCTGCCTGTCTCCCTTCCTCTCTCTCTGGAAATAATAAATAAAATCTTTAAAAAAAATTTATCGTTGTTATAGTACATCCATCCTCTTTTTGGTCCCCTCTGTCCTCTTCCCCACCCACCCACTCCCCCACTTTTTTTATTTTTTAAAGACAAACTGCAAAGTGTTAGAATTACTTTAGGTTAGCCTGGTCTTTTTAAAATTCACAAAGAGAAGCAAAAGTTCTGATCTAATTTTGAAACTGTTTACTATGAATAAAAGTTTAAAGATGTACTAAAGTAGAACAAGTAGAACACCTATATAAGTAAGCATTGCTCAGATTCAGCAATTATCACTATATGGCCAATTTTCTTTAATTTATTTTTAAATTATATTTTATTGATTATGCTGTTAGTTGTTCCAATTTCATTTTTTAAAGATTTTATTTATTATTTTTAGAGAGAGTGGAAGGGAGGGAGGCAGAAAGGGGAGAGACATCAATGTGTCGTTGCCTTTCACCTGCCTCCAGCTAAGGACCTGGCTGGAGACCTGGCTTGCAACCTGGTTATGTGCCCTGGCTGGGGAATCGAACCAGCAACCTTTCGGTTCACAGGCCAACACCTATCCACTGAGCCACCAGCCAGGGTTTGTCCCAATTTCTTTTTTTTTTTTTTGTCCCAATTTCTTTTCTTTTTTTTAAATTTTATTTATCATTTCCAGAGAGAGGAGAAGGGAGAGAGGCAGAGAAGGACAGAGACATCAGTGTATGGTTGCCTTTCACCTGCCCCCATCCACGGATCTGGCTGGAGACCTGGCTTGCAACCTGGTGATGTGCCCTGGCTGGGAATCGAACCAGCAACCTTTGGGTTTGCAGGCCGGCACCTTATCCACTGTGCTACCAGCCAGGTGTCCCAATTTCTTTACCCTTTGCTCCCCTCCACCTAGGACCCCCCACCCCCCCAGCAATCCCACCCCCTTAGTTCATGTCCTTGGGTTGTTTATGTAAGTCCCTTGATTTCACCCTTTCCTATATTATTCTTAACTTCTCCCTATCTTGTACCCACCAATTATGTTTCCTAATCCCCGCACCATGTCCCCATTTCTCTCCCTTCCCCCTCCAAGCTGATAACCCTCCCAATGATCTCCATAACTGTGATTTAGATACTATTCTGGTTGTTTAATTTCTTTTGTTTTTATTTTTTTTTAGATTCTGTTGTTGATAGTTGTGAATTTGTCATTTTAATGTTCATAGCTTTGATCTTTTTTTCTTAAGTCCCTTTATAGTCTTGTTTCATTTATACACTTATCTATTCCCCTTCCCATTTGTATCTCTAAAAGACAATGACTTTTAGAAACACACAGACACAATACTATTATCTCACCTAAAAATGAACAATAATTCCTTAATATCAATTATCCAGTCAGTACTCAAATTCCCCCTATCCCTCTGCTACTTTGTTTTATGGTTGCTTTGTTCAGATGAAGTTGATCAGCTTTTGACAGCATCTAAGACTAAGTTCTTTTTTAATCAAAATTACAACTTTATTGGCTAATCTGATTTTTATTGTAGGATGATTCTGGAGTTACTCTGAACTGTCAATAGCCTGGAAAATACCAAAAGTTAAAGTTTTGCATTTTTCAGATTAAATTAAACTGATATCTGGGTAGGCAAAGCTAAATAATCTATGCTCTATTCTCTTTCCCATTTTGAAGCTAGAGACTTTTAATATTTTAAAAGCTGTGAGTATTAAGATCTAATAAAATAACTGCCAGTGGCAACTAATGATAAAGGTATCTTAAGAAGTTATCTGCATGACTATGTATGTTCCTTTTTAAACTATAGTTAATTATAGAGAAGGAGTCTACAGAATATTTGAAGCTCACTTAATATGCAACATTCTAAGTGAATTAATAGGGTCTTTACACATAAAACCTGTATAACATATGTAATAAAAATATGTACTAAAAGCAAGAAAATAATTTCAGTAAAAAAAACATAACCAGACAAAATTTGCCTAGGCTAATAATTAAAATAATGAAGTCCTATTACTTTAATAGATAGTCCCTAATAATTCCTGGTTATGTCCTGATTTAAGTAAGAGTCCTGAATTTCTATTTTTGAGTCTTGTTGTAGCATTGTTTCATCTCTTGTGGTACCTTACTCCTTCCTTCTCTCTCACTCTGTTTCTTTCCTTCTGTTCAACAAGTCAGGGCTCAGTCAGCCCATGGCTTCCTTACATTTCAGTTCTCCAGAGGGCACTGTGAAGCAATGTGAAGCGTGGCTTTTCCTCTCAGAACATCCCCACTCTGTTTCTGCAGAATCCACCTTCCTTACACTCATCTCCAAAATTCATGCCTCGCTCCTGACTATGGGACTAAAATGAATTATGCTTATCTTGTTTTACCTAGTACAGCTCTTTGTAAAAACCCATAATTTTTAAAAAGCGCTAAAAGGTCAGATTTCCAACACTTCTCACACATACAGAGGAGAGCAAAAGTAGGTTATAGTTGTGAGTGGGGGAAACAGAGTCAATTCTCATATTATTGTTTATTTATTTATTTGTATTTTTTGAATACGAACAACTGTTTGTATACCTTTGTATTTTCTACATGGAATTATATAAGCATGGAGCTGAAAGGTTGCTTAGATATCCTCTCTCTTCTACCCTCCTGTGGGGAGGGGAAGCTGTGAAGAGTTGAAGGAACGCTTATTCAGCAAGAAGGGTGTTTTTGGCTAGAACTGGGGAGGCAAGCTGACTGTGGCATGGTGCCAGGGACCACAGATCTTTAAGAGGTGTTTATGGTGACATCAAGCAGGGACTTATTAAACATTTTCAGCTTTATCAGTTGCCAAAGTCCTACAGTCCCTGCCTCACTATGTGCAATCCTTAAGAATCAGAAGCAGCAAAGGAAGGGAAACAGAAGAAAGAAAGTAGCTCTGTGGGCACTTCCACCAAGTAGCTCCTTAACTATAATCTATATACAACCCTCACTTATTCTTATGCTGTTGTGACCTTAGGGAACTAGGGTTAAGCATGATCAATTAGTATTTTAATTATTTATATAATGCATCAAAAGGGCCATCTTTGAAATAACTAGGGACAAATGATAGCTTACACTGAAGAACTTTCAGATAGTTTGACTTGTTTAGAATGATCCCTTTTATGTGCCCTACTCAAAATAACAAATTGAAAAGATGAGTAAGGTAGATGAATAAATAAATTACCATAAACCTGCCATATATATTTCACTTGGATTGAAAGAACAGCAATGACAATGAATATAACTGTCAAAACTAAACTTTTCTCTGTAAAAATTAAATCTTTTGAGGCTACTATAGGAAACAATAAAAACATACTACATAGGCCCTGGCTGGTGGCACAGTGGATAAGGCACCTACCTGCAAACTCAAAGGTCACTAGTTCAATTCCCAGCCAGGGCACATAATCAGGTTGCAAGCGAGGTCTCCAGCCAGGTCAATAGCTGGAGGCAGGTGAAAAGCAACCATACATTGATGTCTCTCTTCCTCTTTGCCTCTCTCCCACCCCCTCTCTCTAAAAATAATAAATAAAATCTTTTTTAAAAACATCCTATATAGTTGCTTGAAAGATTAAAGTGATTGGGGGTAAGCTATTTCAGGACCCATATGCCAATTGCTAGATCAGTGGATTGTCAACAAACCAGCCTGGACTACTATACTACTCTAATTCACACCACTTTCATTTGTTATTACTGTTACCATATACTAAACTATAAAAGTCTAACATAGAAGCCCTGGCTGGTAAAGTGGTAAAGGCGCCGGCCTGTGAACCCAAAGGTGGCAGGTTCGATTCCCCAGCCAGGGCACATAACCAACCAGGTTGCAAACCAGGTCTCCAGTCAGGTCTGTGGCTGAAGGCAGGTGAAATGCAACCATACATTGGTGTCTCTCTCCCTCTCTGCCTCTCTCCCTTCCCCTCTTTCTAAAAAATAATGAAATAAAATAAAAAAAAAATGTTTATAAAAAAAAAAAAGAAGTCTAACATAGAGATTCATGGTGCTCTAGAGTTTTAATACTGTAGTCAATCTCCCAAAGAACACCTCCACTATTCATTAACTACATACTGGATGCTGAAATAGGAGAAAAAAATTTTGTGACCATGAAGTCTTGTGTGTGTGTGTGCGCGCACATGTGTGTGTGTACAAATATACAGTCTGTCCAGAAAAACCCCAGCCATTATTAATATGAGAATGGTTTATACAACATCGATGTAACCTGGCTGCCAAGGCAAGTGGATTG
Organism: Noctilio leporinus; assembly: GCA_004026585.1. Lineage (NCBI taxonomy): Eukaryota > Metazoa > Chordata > Mammalia > Chiroptera > Noctilionidae > Noctilio > Noctilio leporinus. Next base: position 114,803 of record PVIW01001506.1, on the reverse strand, counting down.
AAATGTGTATGTGTGAACAATGACGACTTCATTGTACTAGTCAGTGGGGTCAGTAAACATTACTGAAGGAGCATTTGTACTATGTGACCATCATATTAAAAATGACTGAATGAGTAGAGCAACACTAGATTTTGCATTAAGCTTGAACTTTCCTCCCGGAAACTATTCAGATGACTCAGAAGGCCACAGCTATGGGCAACTGGTGATTGGCCGGCCACTTCATCACAACAATGCTCCCACTCATGCATCATCATGTTTCATGCAAAGCTTTTTGGTAAAACCCAGGCAACTCAGCCCCTATAGCCCAAATTTGACACCCTGTGACTTCTGGCTTTTCTCAAAACTAAAATCACCTATGAAAGGGAAGCAATTTCAGACCAGCTATGAGATTCAGGAAAATGTGATGAGGACACTGATGGCAATTGGGGGAACTGTGTGAGGTCCCAAGGTGCCTACTTTGAAGGGGACTGAGGGGTCATTATCCTATGTACAATGTTTTTGTATCTTATTCAAGAAATGTCTTTATTTTGCATCTTTTGTTGTTTAATTTCTTTTTCTAAAGATCACATTTTGTTGTATACCTCTGTTGTATCACTGGTAATATGGATCAAATTTTATTCAAGCATATAAGGCCTGCCATACAAATATCCACACTAAAACACTCTTATAAGGAGTACTTAAATAAGAGGACAAAAAATCCAAGAGATGCTGCAAGGAATATGTGGTTTAAGAGTAATGGAACACCTTAGTATTATGTGTTGAATTGTACCCCCTCCCAAATTCATATGTTAAAGTCCAGGACCTCAGAATGTGACTATAGTTGGAAATAGGGTCATTGCAGGTGAAATTAGTTAAGGTGAGGTCATAGAGTGGACCCATAATTCAATATTACTGGTGTTGTAATTGAAAGGGGGAAATTTGGATCCAGACAACAAATAGAGGCAATACCATGTGAAGGTTGGAGTTATGCTGCCACAAGCCAAGGAACTACCAGAAGCAAAGAGAAAGGTCTGGAAAAGATCCTTCCTTAGCACCTTCAGTGAGGGAAGAATATGGTCCTTGATCTCAGACTTCTAGCCTTTAATACTGCAAGATAAAATATTTTTCTTGTTACTCTGGCCAGGTGGCTCAGTTGGTTAAAACATTGTCCCATACACCAAAAGATTGCAGGTTCACTTCTCAGTCAGGGCACATGCCTAAGTAGTGGGTTCAATCCCCAGTCAGGGTGCATACGGGAGACAACCAAAACCCATCAATGTTCTCACAATGACATCTCTGTGTATGTGTGTCTCTTTCTGTCTCTGTCTCTCTCTGTTTCCCCCCTCTCTTTCTCCCTCCCTTCCTCCCTCCTTCTCCTCCTTCCTCTCTCTCTAAAATCAATAAACGTATTCTCCGGTGAGGATTACAAAAATTTATCTTATTTCAGCCACAAAGTTTGTGGTCCTTTGTTATGAAAGTCCTAGAAAACTAATATACTTGGTGAAGTTTGCTATTGCTTTAATAATAATTAGCATTAGATAACAGAAAAATAAGAAGGAAGTACTAAAGAGGAAGTGTCATTTCACACCCCAACCCTTACATTGACTCCTCCTTACAGGAAAAAGTGACTAATCTGATTATACAGAATTTAACATTCATTAGGTTACATGTCACTAGTGGGTAAGGTCACTGCTTTGAAGGGTGATTTGTGTTTGTCATGCTGTCTGTACAATCTCTGACTAGGTATGTTATATGAGGCACACCTGGGATACTCATTCATTTTGCTGGTTGGGTGAGTGGACTGGAGTCTAGTTTAAAAGTCCCATTTTCTCTCTCTTTCTCTCCCCTACTCCCTACACACAGGAATATGCAGGTTGGTCCAAAAGTTATAATTCACATGGAGAGTTGGAGGCCCTTTTCTTAAGTTAAAAGTCTAAGCTGTATCTACCTCTTAGCAGCGCTCAGTGTTTGCTCATTGGGCCTTGGCCAGCCATAATGAGTAATTCAATTCTTCGTAATCAGTACTTTGGTTTTGATTTGGTCATTGAAGAGGAATGAGTGGTGCAGAAAACCCTCAACAAGTCCTACCCAAAAGCCACAAGCCCTCATCAATACCCCTTCAACTTCTTTTGGTGAAGCTCTTCCAGAAAAGTTATTTTTTTTGAAATTGTGACACTTGTTAAATATTCATGGTGCTCCAAACACTCTAAGTAATGCAAATAGAATGAAAATTAATCAGATTCTGCCCCCAGACAGCTTCTATTCTTTTCTGGTATGCATATGACAAACTTATTCATTGTTTATCTGAAATATAAAATTAATTGGGTCTCCTGTATTTTACCTGGCAAACTTACTCAGTAGGGACAAATAGAGAATACATATGATCAGATTAGTCAGTTTGCTCACCAGAACACAACTTGTTGAGGTTTAACCTAGCATGTTCATATTTCTGTGAGAAACAGACCTTCATATAATGAGTCCACTCCACTAACCCTGGCTGAACCAAAGGTATATAACTGACCTCCTAGGAATCCTTAAGTTCGTTGGCTATCAGATTTGGTTTCCTAAGAATTTTTCAGTAAGAGACACAAAGATTCTAGTGAGAGAACAGTGTGGATGCTTGAATTAAATAACATGAAGATTCCATCCAGGAAGGCATGTTAGTTAGAAAGTAGAAGATGATAGTTAAAGGAAAGAGGAGACAGATAATGTAGGAGATTTTATGTGGCCATTGAGGGAAAAAGAAGCAATTTGCTAATTCAAGTTTTAATCACTCTGTGACCTGACTGTACGTAGTTCATAGACCAGACACCTGTAATAGTGTCTATTGTATTCTTTGAAAAAAAAAAGTTTATTGATTTGAGCCCTGGCCAGTGTGGCCCAGTGGATTGTGGGCTGGCCTGTGAACTAAAAGGTTGCTGGTTCAATTCCCAGTCAGGGCACATGCCTCGGTTGTAGGCCAGGTTCCTGTTTGGGGGCTTGTGAGAAGTAACCACACAGTGCTGTTTCTCTCCCTCTCTTTCTCTCTCCCTTCCCCTCTAAAAGTAAATAAATAAAATCTTTTTTAAAAAAGTTTGTTGATTTGAGAGGGAGGGGTGTGAGAGAGAAACACTGAATGCTTGCCTCCCATATACTCCCCAACTGGGGATTGAACCTGCAACCTAGGTATGTGTCCTGACTGGGAATTGAACCCACAACATTTTTGGTGTATGGGAGGACACTCCAACCAGCCAGAAATGTTGTATTCTTATAATAAATTTCCCTTCCTTAAGATATAGTGACTGAATTTCTACCCCTTGACACCACAGATCCTTGGTAGGATATGAGATGTCCTCTTAAGGTTAGAGCAGGAATGACAAATGGCTTTCATCTCAGGTAACTACTCTGATCTATTCACATAACTGTGTAAAGTGCTAGATTGAAAGGGATTATGGTATTGCTTTCAAATTGATGACAAAGAATACCAAGATTGACTAGTACTATCTGTTATGAATGGGAGAGTGGGGACTGGCAACATATGTGCCACATATTTGCCATCCCTGAAATTGAGGAAGGAATTAAAATAAGCATATGACTTCTTCTAAAAGGTGCCAAAGGTCATTATAGAACTACATTATGGAAATGAGATACACAGAAAAGATTTAAAAATATATAATTGTATCAACTATAGTAACAGCAGTTTGCTGAACTTTTGCCTGTTCCTATCTGTTCTTTATTTATTTAATCCTTAAGTTCTTTCTATGGAAGGTTATCAATAGAAATGAATATGAATCACTTATCTTTCTAGCAGGCTTCATTTGAATTATGTTGATATTGAAACAGTTCAAAAATATGTCAAGAATATAAATAAATTCTCTGTACATTTGCAATCATGAATATCATTTATGATCTGAGCCAAGAACAAAAACCAATTAAGGGAATTACCATATATTCCAGAGGCAGCTGTGGTTTAACCCAAGAAGATACTGATTTTTCCTACTAAATAATAATAATAAGTAATATCAATATGGCACTTTACAGAATGTAAAAAGTAGTCTCAAATGTATCTATTAAATACAAATTGCTGATACCAGGGACTCTGTACCTATTACAAATACATACACCACCTGGGAGGCATCATCCCTAAACTAGAGTGGATCAGGACAATTATCAAGAATCCTGTGCTATGGAAAACAACAAATATCTAGTAGACTGAGAAACTTAACCCAAAGGTGGCAACCTAAAGGAGATAAGGAAGGAAATGATCTAGTGAATGCTTAAAAAGAAATAAAACTATTGTCTGTCAGATATACACACAATTGGTCTATAAACTCTACTCCCCACTTTCTGTGGCTTTTTTATTCCTGTAACATAAGTTCATTTGTATAATAGCATTGGAACGGGGAGGGGAGTGGGTCTGCTGAAGATTCATAGTGATCAGATCTGGCAAAAACACCTGAGGAAGCCTGGGGATCATTGGAAACATATTTGACTCATGGTCAAATAAAACTTTCATTAATGATAGGAAATGGCCCAGTAATGGAATGAGAGTTACCAGAGAAATAGCTTAGTTATTAATTATGACTTAAAGCTGAGAAGGAGTTGAGACATTGCCAATCATAGTCTAAGTAGTGTTCTGCAGGGTAGGATCTAATTAACTTCTCATTAAATGGCAAGATCATTGTTTCTTTGAAGTCCATATTCTATCTTGTTGTCTGGGTGATCCTGAACAACATATAAGTTTGTATATACAAAGAGGAGGAAGCAGTTTTACTCTGAATGTTAATGAAATGTACAGTGTAAGTACTTAATTTATTTGATGGGTTTAGTCTTTTTTATTGTTGGGCATTCTCTTTTCAACCCAGGATTGACTAGGAATATTTTCATAAATCCCAGGTATGGTAGTAGGGTAGAGGGAGGGTGGAGTAGGGAGGAGATGTTGAATATTTAAAGGCAGGATGGCTGGAGCAGAGAGTAAACTTGGTCCTCTCAGTAACTGAAAAGCAGAAGTTATTGGGCAGAATTGTTGGCAGTTACAAGGTGATCTGAGATGCAGTAGGTGAGTGAACCTTGTCTATGCACCCAAATAGTTTACTTGTTGATCATTAAATCCCATTACCATGAATTCATTACTTTGGGCTCAGCATTGCTCATTTCCTGTGGTGAAACATTTCAAAACTTCCCCATTCTTAGATTGAAGGGGTTTATCAGATCTCATTCATCTATTTATAAGCGGAAATTGCAGAAGAGCCCTGTGCTCTGAGGCAGGGGCTAGGAAAAGGCGGTGTTAAAAGTAGGGGGCATCATGGGAGTTTGAGAATGTCCAGTAGCAACCTGTTGAGATATCCACCTTCCTCCCTTCAATTGATGGCCTGTTTTGCTGGGAGTTCTCTTCTAGAGAAGAAGCTCTTGGTTTGCTGATGGTTTCCAGTAGAGACTGAATGCCCGGCCAAGCGAGGAGAAAGACACAGGTTGCCCATCACAAACAGTGTTATCTAATCTGCCTGACCGTAAAGTCTGACCGTAAAGTATTTCATCATTTCATGGAAGAAGTACAGGTGGGATAGAGCCTGAGCAGGCCCTGAATGCATATGTTAATTTAATACGCAGGTGGCCAGACTCTTGTAGTACCTCCTCCTGCCATACTACTGGCCCTCCCTCAATTCATACCTGTGGTCTCATGGTTAGTTACCTTTGACCAAATACCTTAAGATAAAAAAAGAAATACATGAGCCTAGTTTGCACATACTTTGCATACTTAAGCTAGTGCCATCTGAAATTGAATGACTGCAGTACTACAACCCCACCACCATAGGGTGCTCCAAAAAGACTCTGAGGAAGGGGAATCTTCCTCATGGACAGAACTTTGAATAGCTCAGGTGGTTGGCCTGGGACTCAGAAACAAGTAGCAAGTTAAACATTGCTACTTGGAAACCTGAAATTTTATCTGCTTAAAAATGGCATGAAAATTCAGTATTAAATACATTTTATCTGCTTAAAAATGTCATAAAATCAGTAATAAATAAATTATCCAATCCCCTCATTATCTCACGGGGAAAATAAAGCCCAGAGGATGTATATGATTGGTCCAAGGGGAACTCTAGATTTCAGTCGGAATTGACATCGACTGGATCTCAGTTTTGGGTTCTCCCCGTAACATCACATATGTAGATAATCATCCATTCCTTTGTCAGGATTTCTTGAGCTTCAACAGTGTGTCACACTCTTCCCTGGGGAATAGGGAGGAGTATAAATAAGGCATAGTCTCTGCCCTCAAGAAGCTCTTATGTTTATTCTGCTTTGCACTTGCTTGTGTATTCTAGTTATATCCTATGACAAGAAAAAAGTTAAAGTAAAATGTCAAATACTTTTCCAAGTAGATCAGACTAAATACTTGGTGAAGAATGTCAAATGGAATTAAAAGTATGTTAGAAGGTGAGGCACTAAGAACTATATGACTTAAAAATAAAACAGACACCAACAGAGATATTAATTAATTGAAGATTGTGTTTGATAGTTAAGGGGAGTTTGCATCACTATCACTGCTGGGAAGAGAGCCATTTTTAATAGATTTTGATGGCATCCTGCCTGACTCTTAGTATCTAAACGTTGGTCTGGGTGAGATAAAATTTGAATTAATTGATCAGAAAGACTGGAGGATGGTGCAATCTACTATTATTTTAAACAGTAGAAAGTGGTTGAAATAAGGCTATTGAACAACCCCCAAATTTGTTCATTTTTAGATCTAAACTTCAAATTCAATTCTTTGTTTCCTTACAAAGCTCCACCTCCTTCACCAATTGACCTTTCTAAAAAAAAAAAAAAGCACTAAACTCTGTTCAAAAGATAGACACTGTTTATTCCTATGAATCCTCTTTCTCTAACACCATTTGGTTTCCTCTCTCCCCTCTCAGCCTTCTTTCCTGTCTTAGAAGGAAAAGGTTCCCTCTTCCCTTCTCAAACCTGAGCCTCATTTTCTCCAGTCCATCCCCTTTTTATTTCATTTCACATCCAGCTTTCTCAATTATTTCTCTTTCTAAAATGTTGAGCTTCCCCTTTCTACAGAATCTTTCCCTCTCTGCTTTTAAACATGTATAGATCCCCTTGAGGAAAAAAAAAAAGTTGCTTAATTCTGATGGTCCTCCTACCCATTGCACTTTTTTCCTTTCTCCAAAATCAAGCTTTGCAAATGAACAGTTTACACCTATAAACTCCTACAATCTGAATTCCAGCCTAACTACTATGGAAACTATACACTTAAAGCTCATGCAGGATTTCTGAAGCATTACATAAAGTAGCTTTTAAATTCTGATGTCCCTTGACCAGCAATAGGTTTTCGAGGTTTATACCAAGCTCTAATACCACATTTTCCTTGCATACTGGACACTTTTATTTGAGCATTCTACTGTTACTTCAACGTAGTTAAAGAACTTACAATCTTCTGCACTGATATTCCCCCTGAATGATTTTCCTATGCATGACTGGTGGTAAGCTATATTAGAGCAGGGATCCTATCTTTCAAATACATTTCCATACCTCTGTCACACTGCTCTGATATAGTCAATATTTAATAATCACTCGTTGAAATGAATAAATAAACATTATTCTCCTTACTTACCAACCTTAATTCTTTAGTCATTTTGAATTTACTCCTCTCTTTTGTCCCATAAATTAAATAAGTAATCAAATCTTGTCAATTCTGCCTTCAAATGTGGTGCTTAAGAGTATGGATTTAGAAAAAAAAAAAAAGAGTATGGATTTTGAGTTGGGTAGACCTGTTTGACTCTTTGCTGTGTTATTTTCTGGTTGTGACTTTGAGTAAATTCCCTAATCTCTGTTTCTTAATCTATAACACGAGGATAATAGTGGAAGCTTATGAGGTATGTAAGAATGAGATAATGCATATAAAGTGCTTAGCACAGTGGCTGGTACATAGCAAGGTTCAATAAATGACAGCTATTCAAATGATCTTTTCACTCTTCCCAGTGGGAACTCACACTTCCCTAGGGAGGTCTACTTGGTACTTTCTATATTTGCTGCTTTAATTGGCTGAAACGCTCTCCTCCTCTCTGACTATTCAAAACGCTGTTTACCTACATGTTATATGTCAAATATATGTCAATAAAGCTGGAAAAATATTTACTTTTAAAATACATTTTATTGATTATGTTATTGCAGTTGTCCCAATTTTTCCCATTTGCCTCCATTTTTCCCTTTGCCCTCCTCTGCCCAGTACCACCCACCTTCCGTCCAGCAACACCCCTCTCCAGTTCATGTCCATGCGTTGTGCATATAAGTTCTTTAGTTTCTCCATTTCCTTTACTATACTTAACCCCATGTCTATTTTGTACCTACCAATTATGCTTCTATATCCCTGCAATTTTCCCCCTTTCTTCCCCTTCCCTGCTGATAAACCTTTATATGATCTCTACATCTATGATTCTGTTCCTGTTCTAGTTGTTTGCTTAGTTTATTTTAGTTTGTTTGTTTGTTTGTTTTTTGGATTCAGTTGTTGATTAGCTGTGAGTTTGTTGTCATTTTGGTGTTCATAATTTTCATCCTCTTTTTCTTAAGTAAGTCCCTTTAAGATTTCATATAGTAATGGCTTGGTGATGATGAACTCCTTTAGCTTTATCTTGTCTGGGAAGCACTTTATCTGCCCTTTCATTCTAAATGACAGCTTTGTTGGATAGTGTAATATTGGTTGTAGGTCCTTGCTTTCCATCACTTTGAATATTTATTGCTGGTCCCTTCTTGCCTGCAAAGTTTCTTTTGAAAAATCAGCTGATAGCCTTAGAAGAACCCCTTCGTAGGTAGCTCTCTTCTCTTCTCTTGCTGTTTTTAAGATTCTCTCTTTATCTTTGGCATTTTAATTATGATGTGTCCTATTGTGGTCCTCTTTGGGCCTAGATTGTTTGGGACTCTCTGTGTTTCCTGGACCTGTATGTCTATTTTCTTTACCAAGTTAGGGAAGTTTTCTTTCATTATTTTTTCAAGTAAGTTTTCAATTACTGCTCTTCCTCTTCTCCTTCTGGCACCACTATGAGTCAGATGTTGGCACTTTTGGACATGTCCTAGAGTCTTCTTATTCTCTCCTTGTCTTTTTTAAATTCCTGTTTGTTCAACCTATACTGGTTGGCTGTTTATTTTTTTCTTATGTTCAAATTCATTGATTTGAACCTCAGCTTCCTTCCCTTCACTATTAGCTCCCTGTGGATTTTTCTTTATTTCACTTTGCATAGCTTTCATTGCTTCCCTTATGCATTTGCTGTACTCAGTGAGTTTTCTGAGCATCCTTATCACCAGTGTTTTGAACTCTGCATCTGATAGGTTGACTATCATTTCTTTCACTTAGTTCTTTTTCTGGAGTTTTGATCTGTTCTTTTATTTGGGCCATATTTCTTTGTCTCCTCAATTTGGCAGCCTCCCTGTGTTTGTTTCTGTGTAGTAGGTAGAGCTGTTTTGACTCCCTGTCTTGGCACACCTGTTACACTATAAGGGACAGAGCCTTAGGTATTCACCAGGGCGAGGTGACCCATTTCACTGCTTTGTGGTGCTCTATGTGGGGGAGGGGTCAGAGAGAGAACAATGTTGCTAGTTGGGCACTTGCCCTGTTTCCAGTCATTTCACCTACTTCTTTTTTTTTTTTTTTTTTTTTTTAGTGTATGGTTGCTTTTCACCCACCTCCAGCTGCAGAGCTGGCTAGAGACCTGGCTTGCAACCTGGTTATGTACCCTGGCTGGGAATCGAACCAGCAACCTTTGGGTTCGCAGGCCAGCACCTTATCCACTGTGCCACCAGCCAGGGCTTTCATCTATTTCTTGTATGCAACTGGCACCACTCTAGCTGTTGCCCTGGTGGTGGTTCCCAAAGTGGGTGGTTTTACATACATTCTAGGACCATGGGTGCCCTTTAAATAGACTCTCCTGAGAGATGGTCATATTCTTCCAGCACCCCAACCCCCACTGGTTTTCACAGCCATAAGACAAGAGGCTTTATTTTCCCAGCACTGGAACCCTGGCCTACGTGGTCTGACCTGGGGCTAGGATTGCTCCCTAGCTTTTATCCACCACACATAAATGTGAGACCACCTGTTTCCAACAGCCACCATCACTGCCTTGCTGCCACCGCCACCTTGCTGCTGCTGCCTCTCTGCCACCACACCATGTCTTCTCACTGTGGCTACCTGTCTCTGCCCCTCCTAATAAATATTCCTTCTTTAAGTCCTTGGTTGTCAGACTTCTATACAGTTCAGTTTTCTGGTAGTTCTATTTTGCTTTGTTTTGTTTTGTGTTTAGCTGTGATTCTTCTTATGGTTGTATGAGGAGGTGAAGTGAGTCTACCTAGGCCTCCATCTTGGCCTAAAAATGTTTAAAATAATTTTTTTCATTTTTTCCTGTATTTTGCATCTAATATGTTTATGTAAATAAGCCATAAAAAAGAGTATTAACAGTTATCTTACATATGTTCAATAATAATAAACAATTGCACTGTATAGAAAAACCCAAAGAACAAGTATAAGTATTATTATGACTAATATTATTAGTAGACAGGTAAAGACAATTAAAAAATGATTTCTGAGTTCAGCATCAATCCATAGGTATACAGGCCTTGTCAATGTCTTGGGATGGCTGTCTACCTCGGATGTTAACGGCTTCTTATCCTAGAGGAATCTCTGATGTGCCTTGGAGGCAGAAGCAAGGGTAGGTGTCCATTCATGATTAGGTGCCAGATAAGGTCCCTTCCAACAAGGTTGGAGAGTGTTTTTATTTGATAACCTTTCCAAGTTCACCCAATTTGAAACAAGGAGATGGTGGGCCACAGTGGACCCATGCTAGTATCTGCGCCCGCAGGATGGTCCTGGGTGGGTTTCTTCAAAATCCTGCCAGCCATGCCAAGTAAATGTGGATGTACAAAACATCCAAATGTGCCCTGGCTGGTGTGGCTCAGGGGATTGAGGGCCAGCCTGTGAACTGAAAGGTTACTGTTTGGATTCTCAGGTCGGGGCACATGCCTGGGTTGCGGGCCAGGTCTCCAGCTGGAGGCATGCAAGAGGTGACCAACTGATATTTCTCTCCCTCCCTCCCCCATCTTTAAAAATAAATAAATAAATAAATAGAATCTCTAAAAGTCCAAACGTTCTCTATTAACTATTACTTTTTGAAAGTAATGTATATTCATAGTTAAATAGATGAAAAAGACAGAAATAAAAAGAGCAGAATGCTGCATCTCTCCCAACTTCTGATCTATATTACCAAAGCATCCACTTTCAATAATTTTAGCTGTTTCTATACTTATATTTTTTAACCTTTCAATTGTTAGATATCATTTATTGCCTTCTTATTATGGAAAATAAAGAGTTAGACCTCTTATAACACCAAACTTCGCAACTTGTTTTCTCTACATCCTTCAGAAGAGTTTTAATTTGGTATATCAGTAAAACAGTGTTTTCATTGTTATGGCTATGGAACTCTCTTTTACTTTGAAACCGAGTAGCATTTTCTCATGACTCATTTACTTTCTAGAACAACTTCTATTTTTTTTTCTCCTGGAACTAAACACTGCCTTGGTTTTTGTTAGTTTGTGTGGTATCTTTTCTATGTATCAATCACCAATTCTTCATTAATTGTCCCATACAATTGTAAAGCCCTTCTGAATACTATCCTCCATGTGGTCAAACATAGCAGGTAATCTATCAGTTAATTGAAACCTTTTTTCTTCTTCTTCTTTTTTTTTTTTTTAAAGATTCCACCTCACCATTTTTAGAAAGAGGGGAAGGGAGAGAGGCAGAGAGGGAGAGAGATATCAATGTAAGGTTGCATTTCACCTGCCTCCAGCCACAGACCTGACTGGAGACCTGGTTTGCAACCTGGTCATGTGCCCTGGCTGGGGAATCGAACCTGTGACCTTTGGGTTCGCAGGCCGGTGCCTTAACCACCGTGCTACCAGCCAGGGCCCTTTTTTCTTTAGATATAGTCCTCCTACGTCCCTCTATCTTCCTACATTCTTTGGGCCTGGCTGCTCTCTGTATATGCCACACAACTATTTATCTTGAACTTTATTTCAGTATCATCTAGGGAATTTCCTTCACTTTCTCATCTATGTTTATCCCCCATTTTCTGGGTCTCGTATCTTACACCTCCTTGGTTTACACTTTCATATGATGAAATGCATATTCCAGTGGCTTCCCGAGAAGGGAGGTTTAAATTTTATATCATTTACTAATCCTGAACATGGACCCATTGCTTCTGTAGGCAGGTTCACTTACCATTTACTGGAATACTTTTACCTCCATATCATCACCATTTCTCTTGGTTAGAATGCTCTCAAAATTCCTATATGCATGTCAAAATGCTATTTGTATTTTGAACTAATTTAAATTTTTTATAAAAATAATATGTGCACATAGTTTAAGTTAGTGGTGATTTGTAAGGAGAAAAAAATAGAAGTTCCTTATTCCATTCTTTTCCATTCTCAATTTGTGCTCCTAAGAGGCAAATACTTTCCATTATTTTAACTGTTTCTTCTGGTATTTGCCTGCTTCTTTATTTCCTTCTTTTTTTAAAAAAAATTATTCATTATTTTTAGAGAGAGGGGAAGGGAGGGAGGCAGGGAGGGAGAGACACATCAATGTATGGTTGCCTTTCACCTGCCTTCAGCTATGGACCTGGCTGGAGACCTGGCTTGCAACCTGGTTATGTGCCCTGGCTGGGGAATTGAACCAGCAACCTTTGGGTTCACAGGCCGGCATCTATCCACTGAGCCACCAGCCAGGGTTTACCTGCTTATTTCTAAATAATATAACTGATATGTTTTAATGTAATGACTTATATGGAAGATAAAAATTTAGTCTTCCTAGGCCATAACCTTTCTAACCTCTTGTCTGTCTATCCTTCCAACATAGTTTGGGAGGAGATAGAATTCTGAATTAGACATCATTTTCTCAGAATCTTGAAAACCAAACTACATCTCAGTGACTTCATTGTGGTTCCTAGTGATTGCCTCTTCCCTTCCACTGTAATAAAATACTCTATCCTTTTAATAGTCAGTTCTAGAAATGTGTATCCTTTTGATATCATGATTATTAGAATACAGCACTTTCCCCTTTTTGAAAAGCAAAACAATATTAGATCATTCACAATCCCCTTGGAATTCTGCTATTCTCTAACCTCATTTGTCAGTACCTTCAATGTCATTAATATGAACAATTTGGAGCACTATAACAGGTAGCCCTGATCTCATCTGGCAAAGTGTAATTGAAGCTAAGATCTAAAAGATGAATAGCAAAGGCCTTGTGAAAGCATCCCAACCAAGATGGTTGCACATGCAAAAGCTGTCAGGGGAGAAGGATCTCTGAGAAATCAAGGGAAGAAAGGGGTCCAGGGCGGTGGAGCTTGGTGAGTGAGGAGGAGAGTAGGCCCACTAAGGCTAGAGAGGAAGGCAGGAGTCAGAGAATTCAGGGTCATGTAAATGATGGTAAAGCAAGATTTGGAACAATACGTAATGAGAAACTACTGAAAAGTCATAAACAGGGGTATGATTTGATCTGGTTTGTCTTCCAAAGGTTTCTGTGGTTGCAGTGTAAAAAAAAAAAAAAAAAAAAAAATGAATTGGAGGGGGCTGATGGATAGGAAGATATGGGTAAAACTGATTTAAAATAAACATTAAGAACAACCTTGGAAGGGAGAAAAAATTTCAAATGGGCAAAAAGTAGTCTTATGAGGTATGTTTGAAAGCTCAGCAAAGACACCTGAATTTATTCAACTTGCTGATGGCACTGATTTAGATGCTGATATAACAGCTTCAATTTTTCCTTTTCTTTTTTTAGTATTAGATGGAGGGAAATGACTCCTTCTTACCATTCCCCTTCCTGCTGGATCCCTGCATTGCTGACCAACTACCCGGCTGATCACAGAAGCAGTGTGCTCCCCTCTTTCGAAATTGTGGACTGCATCCTGTGCTCGAGATTTTGTTCTGCCCATTTGCCATGGTGAGATTTCTTAGGGGCTGAGATAAAAGGTGGGAAAGAACAAGGGGGTCAGTAGAGAAGAGCTTATAAGGGGCTTGCACAGAAATGGGGCAGCAGAATTAAAACGGTCAAGGAAGAACACTTCCCCTTCCCTTTATCCTACAGTAAGCATTATATCTAGTCATGATGTGAACAGGACAGAAGACTGCTTCCTCACAATTCCTGCCTGCAGGGGACTGGGGCTTCTGCAGTCAGCTGCTACACCACCAGAGCTGGTGTTATATGTACAGAGGCTTCTGACAGTTTAGGCTGGAGGAAGTTAGTTTTTGCAGTGCTGTTTATGGAATTGGCCAAATGAAAATGCAGGCTGAAGATCTGCTTTTCATAGTCATTGACAACAGCTTTCTACAACACCTGGGTTTTCTTTAGAAACTGTGAAGAGGCACTGAAAAGAACAAAAATAATTTCTTCTTGTCTTAAAAAAAAAAAAAAACCCTCAAAGGAAAGTAACTCTAAAAGACGTGTGCAAGAGCAACTCTTAATTTCAGGTTTCAGGTTGAGTTTGAATATGGAAAAAAAATACCTTGCATAAATTTCCTGTTTTGCTGAGAATATATTAATTAGTGTGGAATTGCACTTTTATTGTCAAGCAGATTAGTCTAAACCCATGAATATAGATGTTGTGATGAAATAAATTAGGAGGACACAGAGACAGTGGAATTATATTAACAAATGAAAATATGTCAAACATTACTGCTATATCTTGGTGAGGGGTTAAACAGTTACGCATTTAAGTGGGGCAACATGACAATGGCATGTGAGATAATACACAATGGTGTGTGAGAGAACACTAGAAAACAGTTTCCAGTTCTCTGTCTTTCAAAAGTTTATCTGTTTGAATTATGAGCAAAGTACATTTTTCCATTTGTTTAACAAAATATATAACTTAATATTATTACATTCATTTTCTAGTACCTATTTTATTGATAAGGTTGCATTTTACTGACAAGGATTCTAACCTTATGCCTACAGCAAATGATAATAACTTCTTCCACCCCCAAATTTCAGCATCTAGAATAGGGCCTTTTATGTAGTCGATGCTCAAACAGGTAATTAGTGAATTAAATTATATTAATTGCTGTGTTCAATGAAAGTAAAGCCCGAAAATAAGCTCTATTTGAAAATAACCTTTGAAATAGTAGACAGCAAAAGCTTAGATCCATTTTGCAATAAAATAAAATATCCTGCTATCTAATACACATTTAACTTTAACACAAACCTCAAAAATCATTTAGAAAAAAAAAATCATTTAGCTATAGCCTCAAGCATCAGCAAACTGACCCGACCTACAATAGGGGAAGAAATGGAAACGTACGGTTTTATTCTTTGGCCAGTTTTGGAACATACCTTAAGTCTTTTGCATTTGTACTTCTTTGCAGATGGGTTCCTCATTCAAAGAATCCAGGTCAAACCTCACAGGGTGTTTCTGAAGATCGTTTCGGGGGCTTAGTTCATTCCTGCCGACCCGGCTCACACCTCCTGGGCGTCTGCTGGGGCGTTGTGTTCTTTTTCTTGGCTCATCCAGTACTTTCTCAGGGACCTCTCCCCGCCATCCTGGACTTTGCTCACTGGGCTCCTTTTATCAGCTCCTGTATAATCTTCCCACATTCCAAGGTCCAGTTTAATCTCCAGCGTTTTCAGAAAAGTTTCCCAGACCCCTCTGTTCAGATGCACTATCGCTCTCCCCCACTTTTCAAACCTCTCCTCCAGCACGTATCCCCTGACTTGACTGCGACCAGCCTGTCGGAGAGGTCTTTCAAGCAGTCGCTTGGGTTCAGCCCCTATCACGGTGCATCACGGTAAAGAAAATGCCCAATAATAGTTTGTTGAAGCGAGTCTGAACTCCTGAGAGGAAAAGAGCCTGCGAGCAGCAGGGAAGGGTCTTCACCACCTGAGGGGAAGCCCATTGTGTAGCTGGACCCTGTCCTAAGCTCTAGACTGGCTAGAGAATGCAGTTCCGCAGAAGGCTGTGATGAATGGACTTAGTTCTTTTTAATTTTTATAGAGGGATCCGAAAGTTCTTTTACAGCCTCGGGGCAAGCCAATAAACAGGTGGGTGTTGGGATGTCCAGTCTCAGGGCAATTCTAGACTCAGCTTTTGTTATCTGTTTTCAAGTTTCGCGAATTCCAGTTCTAAACTAGGAGCCAAGGGTGTCGGGGGTTTAACAGTTTTCGAGCCCTAGGGACCGCTACCTCATTTATCCCTTGATTACTTCCTTTCATGAGCAATCTACCGAGCGCTCCGGGCCTCCCCATGCAGCCGGTGCTGAGAACCACAGTTCGGCTCGGTGATTGCAGCCGCTTCCTCATTCAACCTTCAGAGTAAACCCAGCACGGGCGAGTGGGGGAGCTCCCGGCCCACAGTACAGGGTGGAAGAGTTACCCGGTTGAACTACAACTCCCAGGATGCTCCGGGAAAAGCGCGGCCGGCGGGCGGGAGGCGAGGGGGCGGGGCTTGAGGTGGAGGGGCGGGAAATCCTGCCCCGTTGCGCAGTGACGACACAAAGCTTGACTACTACCTCAGAGAGAAAGTGGAAGTAAGATGGTTTAGGTGGGTGGTAGCCAGGAGAAAGAACTAGGGGAACACAGCCACGCGGGTGGGAGCGGAGCTAGACGAGGGTAGTGGGGTGATCGGCACTTTTCCAGATGAGGAGGGGGCGGCCTTTGTTCCCCTGCCCGGCTTGCTTTGGGGTCTCGGCAATGCTCTGCCGCTCCTCACTCTGAGACCTGCTGCCTCGTGGGCTGGGGCGGGCCGGTGGGCGGCACTGTGGCTCCTCAGCCCGGGTGCGGGACGAAAGCGCGGGGCGGCGCGGCCACCGCGGACCGAGGAGGGGCTGCGAGCGCAGCGGCTCGGCGGAGGAGTTAGGGCTGGGGCAGGGGAGGCTGGGACTCGCGCCCGAGCCAGTGGAGTAGTGCTGGGCTGAGGCGCGCGGTGCCCGGAGCGGGGCGGAAGCACGCGGGTTGGCCAGCAGGGCGGGCGGGCGGTGGCACTGCTCCGGGGGAAGAGGGCAGACCGCGGGGGGCCGGGGCCGGCGCCAGCGGAGAGAGAGGGGCGTCCCCTGGCCGCAGGAGGAGTCTCAGGCTCCTCCGCCTTCCTTCCCTGGCGCGGCGGCCTGCTCCGCGCGGGCCGAGAGAGGGGAGCTACCGGGCCGTAGACCCTGGGACCCGCAGGCGCGGGCCGAGAGTGAGGCGAGGCGGGGCGGGGGCGGGGGCCGGTGGGGTGGGCCGAGGCGCGCGCCCGGGGGGCGGGGGAGTGCGCGCAGCCCCAGAGGGCGGCGGCGGCCGCGGGAGCCGGCTGGTGGCGGGGTGGCCGCCCTCCCGTGCGCTTGGCGCCACCGGCCCACGCTGCAGCGTGTTCTGTGGACGGCACCTTCCCCGACAGCCCGGCACAGCCCAGCTCGGCGCCCCCAGCCTTGGACGCGATGTTCCGCCGGAGCTTGAATCGCTTTGTAAGTACACGCTCTGCGGCTCCACGCGGGCCGGTTCGCTTAGCTCGTCCGCCCTTCGGCTGGGTCCCTCAGAACAGTTGTGGGAGGAGATGAAGTGCATCTCTGGGAGACACCACCACCCCGTTTTGGGCTGCCCCGGCGACCAGGGCGGGGAGGCAGGTCGGGCTCCCAGAGTCCCCGATCCCCACCCCCACCGGACGATTTTAGCAGAGCTTCCAGGGGTCGTAACACACTCCTTCTGAGACCAGGGTCGAGGGCGCCCCGGAGGCCCCATGGTTTGCCAGTTAGTTGAAGATGGCGTTTTATTATCAGGGAGGTGGCTTTCTTTTGTTTCCTCTGCTGCGAGCGCATGGAGGTAAGTGCAAACCTGTCCCTGTGACCCCCCCCCCAAAAAAAAAAAAAGCCCTGGGGGCTGGGGGGGCCGGAGGCGAGGACAAGACTCATCCCTCCCCGGAGCTTGGCCGGGCGGGCGGTGGGGGGTTGACAGTCGGAGGCTGGGCAAACTTTGGAGACCCAGCCTAAAAGGCTCACCTTTAGGGCGATGGTCAGAGTGGGCTGGGTGGATGTGGAGGCTCCAGGCGGCCGCAGCCGCAGCCGATCGCGACTGAAGCTTCGCCACCCCCGAACACCGAAAGCCCCCAGACATTGAACCCTTGTGAGAAGGCAGGTTGCTGGACTCTTCCCCCCACGTTTTACCCGCTTCCAAGTCCGCAGAATGGCGAGTTGGGCATAGGGAAAAGCGATTGCTGCCTTCCTGACTTTTGAGTCATCTATTTTACTCTCAGAGGGTACGGTAACGGTGTAACAAAACAGGGACCATGACTTCTATGCTGCTAATCTTAGCAAACTTCCTTAATTGCAAAATGAGGTGGCAGGAATAGGATGTTATTTCTGCTAATGATGTCAAAGAAAGGGTTCGTCTTTAAGTTTAGATTTTTCAGTCCTCAGGAAAAATGGTTTAATGCTGTGCGCTCCCAGCAGCTCGCAATATAGGTTTGAGAACTTGTCGATTTGGTTTTTAATACATTTGTTCTTGATCAAAGCAGTGCTAAATTTTTTTTTCCTATCATCAGAGGACTTTGCTCTTATTTTTTTTCCTGCATTTGAAACTTTCTCGAATGTACCCTGGCTAAAAGAAAGGATTGTTCATCCCCATTTAGGATATCGTTATCACAAGAGTGCAGCGTTAATATTCTTCTAAATGTTTAACCTCACCCATAAACATATCTTATGAAATTGGAGCAGATTATCTGTGGTACAGAACACTATAGGTTGTACATCTCAAGGTTCTTGAAATCCATAGGAATGAGCTTGTACCCGATGCTTTGCTATGTAGCAAGTGACTAAATTTGGTTTCTCACATTTAGCCTGAAAAATTAAAAGAATATTCTACTTTGTAGTTCTATTTCCCATTAATTCTTGGGATCTTGGGGTGTTCTTTGGGGGTGACAAAAAGCTCATTGTAATATTTGGGAAAAGGGTAATCTTTTCACGTGGTGCTCTTATAGTGGAAAACAACTGGTCTCTGGTTCATATTAAATTCATTAGCTTAAAATTAAGATGTTGAACATCTGAAGTCAAACAACGCAAGTATTGGTCTGAAAGCCCCCTTTGATTTTCTTTTGCTAAGAGTGATCTGCGTTGTATCAGAGTAGTATAATTAAGCAGTGTTGGCCAGGAAGCCAGGGCATGCAGTAGAATTTTCAGCGGTTCTTGAGGTGCCAGCCTGCAGGTCTGAGGCTAGGACGTTACATCTCCAACAAAATCTTTCTGCAGGGAATTACTAAAGCTCACACTGAAATGAGCTTTGACCTCATTGTTTCAGCTGGAATACCTGACTGCTCACATTTTCCTATGCAACCATGACTATGGAAAACCTTGGAATTTCTACCAGTGTCATAAACTGGTAGGTTCTCAAGGAGTTGTATTTTAGGCCTAGGGCAAGGAATTATCTGCAAACATCAGAATGAATGTGAAGCATGCTGTCGAATACTCATTGCTAAATAATGACTTCAGTGTTTTGGAGGGCCAAATTTTATCTCCTTTATTTAGATCAGAAAGCCACATGTCCTCATCTTTTGCCTGGTAGAGATTATTTGAGGGACACTTCCATTTAAATCACTGTAAAGCTACCTTTAAAGATTTAGATTGGACTTTGATACTTGTACACTGTATAGTACAGGTTGTGGCTGTCTTATGATTGCTTTTATATTCCAGAGACAGGGCTATGGATTCTTACCAAAATTAAGTGGGTTTTTTTTCTTGTATGCCTAAGGTTTGAGGTTGACTTAGAATGTAAAATAAATTATGCTGGTATTGTTTGTTGTTGGTCACTGAAAACTAGATGCTACATTTTAGGACAGGGCTTTATATTTTAAACCTAACATGGGAAGTAACTATCTCTTGGAAGCAGCAGCATTTGTGGCTTAGTAGTGTTTGCCAAATCATTTTTTTTTTTTAAGATTTTATTTCATTATTTTCAGAAGGAGGGGAAGGGAGAGAGGCAGAGAGGGAGAGAGACATCAATGTATGGTTGCTTTTCACCTGCCTCCAGCCACAGACCTGACTGGAGACCTGGCTTGCAACCTTGTTATGTGCCCTGGCTGGGGAATCGAACCTGCAACCTTTGGGTTCACAGGCCGGCGCCTTATCCACTGTGCTACCAGCCAGGGGTCAAATCATTTTTAAAAGGCCATTTATTTCCCCAGGATCGCAGATTTCAAGCTAAAAGACATAGTGATTCAGAGACTTTCCATCCTTGAACCATGGCCCAAGTTGTCCATAACCAGCCTGCCTCCTGCCCCTTTCCCCTCATGTATGTGCACTAGTAGAGACGCTGTGACTTGAAACCTTGCTTAGCCACATTTTGGCACTAGGCCATGGTTGAGCTGGTTCCTCCAACCCTTGCTGAGATCCCTACAGCTTTTCACAGATTGAAAAAAAATAGTCACTAGTGGGCAAATGGGTATCTTCAAACAGCTCACAGTTAAGGAAGCTCTGCTGAATGGTTTGGTTGCCACTGAGGTGTGGATGTGGTTATGTGTCCATGAGATCATAGACTGGTGTGGCATCATTGGCTATAATGTTTGAAGATGGGTCTTGAACATCTGTTTCTTTTTGGTTTATTATTTGAATGTTCCTGGACCATGAGTGATAAGAATAGTACTTGAATAAAAAAAAAAAAAAAAAGATACATTAAAAAAAGGTGGTTCATTGTATTTTTTAAAGACATGGCTTTGCCATCTTTGCCATTAATACTTTCCGATGAATTATTGAAAATGAAAGTTACAATTTTGGGGGAGAAATTGGTGGATTTGGTGTCAGATTTTAGAATTTAGGCAATAAGGGGTGTCTTTAACAACTTAAGAGTTAGATGCCTCGGAGTATAAGAAAAGCACTACCTGTTCCCAAACAATATCTCCATTCTCCATAAATTTATTAAAATAAATAATACTTTGTCTATGCAATTAATTTATTTTAAAGGAATATTTAATTGGAAGTCTGGGCTATTTGAATCTTGAGTCTTAAGATTCAGGGACTTTTATGTTATCCTGTCTTTTATTCTTCATAACATTCTTAGTGATTACAGTACTGTTTCGCATGGGTTGTAAGGTTTAATGAGAATCTAAACGACAAGAATTCCCCCCATTCGACTTATTTCATGCTGAATCCTGTGTAAAATAGGAAACCTTCTTAGGATTGAATCTCTTTGTTACTTGAAACAAATATTTATTAGTAAATTAGTTGTATATTAAAGAACCAGAAAACAAGTTTTTGTCAGAAAAACTTTTTCCTGATTTGCCTTTTACTGATTAAGCAATATAAAACTCTGAATCTCTTCTAAGTACCTTCTATGAGGGTTTACCTTTTGCTTCTTCTGTTGATGATTATTGCTCATAATTCAGCCTTTCTTAGTAAGGTTGAGTGCCTCAAGTTAGGTAGTTTTCAGTGCTCTTAATAGATTTTTAGCAGAGATGATATTCAGGCAGGTGAGTTTTCATATTGACACAACTGTCCAACAGTTCATTTCCTATTCCAGTTGACCACCAGCTACCTTATGAGCTCTTAGAAGCAAAGGATGGTCAGTGGTCCCTAGGAGAATCATTTCTCCACTTGGTCTGGATGATGTGCAAAGAATTAGCCCATGAGTGATTTCAAGTTCTGGTTTGCTGAGTGATAGAAAAAATGATCAAGGCTGACTGCTTGTCTAACATGGTTGATTTGTTTTCCCAAAAAAGGTGAAGTCATGGGACACAAAATAAAAATAATATGTATTCATCGAGGTAATATAGTTAGTTACCTATGTATCTGTAGGGCTTTATATGGATTACTCTTTTACATTGGACTCTTTGAGATTGGGGTGGAGGGTGATTTTCTGGTTTGATGGAGGGAGGTTGAACTTGGTGCTATTTTCAAGTTTATTTCTGGTCACTTAATACTTACCTTCTTGGCTGGTATGAGGGTAGATCAGAGGTGATTGTAAAACAAACATTAGCATGACTGCAGCATATGTTAACACTACTGCAGTTTAATGATGAATGAGTGCTCAGCACTGCAGATAAGGGCACCAGATGCCCTATGCCAGCATGATGGCAGACAGCCTCTCAATTACTGCGGTGTATGGATAGATTGCTGGTTTGGCCAACTTCTTGATTCTCTGTGGGTTTAGAGATGATGTTGAACCATGGATATACAGATTTGTCATTGATTTTTTGCCCCATATTTATTTAATAGAATGTGGGAAAATTGGTGGGGCCTACCCTATGTAAGTGAAGACTTGTTTTTGTAGGCTCCTCAATTGTATGTTTTGTTTTTCTTTAAAGTATAATGGTGGCTGTATTTTCCTAGTCTCTTTTCTCTTCACCTAGATACTAGGAAAATGAGAACAGTTTTCTTAATAATGATATTGTGGCTCATTTAGCATCAAGTAAACAGAAGATGCTAAATCGGTGCTAAATTGTTTTGAACTGAATTGATAACACAGTCCGAGTCAGTAATAACAGGTGAAAAACGATCAGTTGAGTAAGCAGCTACCAAGTTTATATGCATTTCAGATGGGGCTACTATTAAGTGCATTACACTAAATAACTCCCTTTCAGTGGACAAGTGCTATGTTTATTCTAAATGAGAAAAATAATACTTTTATGCCCACTTACAAAGTAATAAAAAGTTTAGCATTTGTTTAAGGCTGTTTTCTCAATTAGCCAAAGAGATAATGTGGTATCCTAAATTATCACCCTCACCTTTCTTGGTCATTCAGAGAAAACAATAATTAACATGTTTTCTTCAACTTCTACAATTGTAACCAAATCCATATTCTTTTTATTAAATGTGTGCATAAGCTTATATTTTCTGTTGCCACCAGCACATCAAATCTTTTTTTGAAAACTAAGGCTGCAGTGTTAACTCTCCAAGATCTGTATATATTTTTTTACTTTTTGTGGTACGTGTGCATTATTTGATTTCGGGATACCATTTAGTATTTGATGCTGGGAATTTAACACATTGTTGACCAACAATTTTATACAAAAGCTAATGTAAGTGCAAACATGAGCTAACTTGTGTGGCAAATTACATCCATCTGTTCATTAAGATGCTTTCCTTTCTTTGTGGCAAATTGCTGTCAACTGGGTGGATACCTATAGCAAGAAAGTAGAGAAAAATCAGAGAAACTGAAGAGTTTGAGATATTTTTAAACATTTTTGTTGTGAAAAGAGCCTCAACCTTTTGTTTAAAAGGGTTAGTGCAAATCCTAGTTCTGCCATTTACTGCTTAGCTTGGGAAACTGGTCATTATGGTTCATACACATCAAAGTATGTCTCAAAATACAGTTCTTGGGACTACTTGCATAACAATCATCTGGGATATTTATTATAAATACATGTTCCTTGGCTTCCTAGCTACTGAATTTTGAAAATTCATGTGATAGACCCAAGGAAATTGTGTTTCTGGCAAGCACTCCAGGTAGTTCTTTTGGTTCACTAAAATTTGAGAATGCCCATATATAACAAACACTGCAGTATTTAATTTCTGTGTATACTGTTCACCTCACTGAACTTTACTTTGTCTGTAGAATGAAAATAATGATACCTACTTCACAAGATTGTTGGAAAGATGTTTGGTAGACTGTTCAACACTACCAGGTGTGTCAGAGATCCTCCAAACTACTCACGTTTGATGGTTTACTGGCAGAACTCACAGGACTCAGCATATAGTTGCATTCACAGCTGTGATTTATTACAGCAAAAGGATAGAAAGCAAAGTCAGCAAAGGGAAAAGGCACATGGGCCAAATTGGGAGGAAAAAGGCACAGCTTCTTATTGTCTTGCCCCACTGGAGTCACACAGGTTGTGCTTATTTCTCCAGTGACCAGTTGTGGCAGCTTGTGTGGCATGCTGTCTACCAGGGTAGCTCATCAGAGACTCATTGCCCAGGGCTTTTATTGGGAGCTGGTTACATAGAATCCTTATGCCTGGTATGTGCCAAAATTCCAGACTCCAAGAGGGAAAGCAAGTATTTAACATAAACCATGTTGTTTGCACAGTTTATGTACAGTGAACTACTCTTACCAGTTAAGGTGTTGGGAACCTTTCTAACATCCAAGTCTGTAGACGCCAGCTGGGTACCAACTTAGCAAGCAGAACTTTTTAAGAATAGTGCTCTCGCCCTGGCTTGTGTGACTCAGTGGACTGAGCACCAGCCTGCAAACCAGAGTGGAGGTTTGATTCCCAGTCAGGGCACGTGCCTAGGCTGTGGTCCAAGTCCCAGTTGGGGCTGTGCAAGAGGCAACCACACATTGATATTTCTCTTCTTCTCTTTCTCCCTTCCCCTCTTTAAAAATAAATAATAAAATAAAATCTTAAAGAAAAAAGAAAAAAAGAATAGTATTGAGGCCTGCTCTGTTAACTCTCTCCGACACACGACTGTTACAAAACATTGGTATTTTTTCAATGAAGGGAAATGACTCACCCATGGTCATTAAGCTAATCAGCAGAGCTGAGACAGAGAATTTCAACCATCACTACCTCGATGCACATAACCATGCTTCTGGGGTATGGGGTCGTTCCTTTCAGATTGTTGAACACATTTTACTATTTGTCACTTGCAGCAGAAGAGCAGCTTGCCGGTGGTAAATTGATGCACCCAGTGGGGGAGCCAGGAAGTATTGATGTTTCTGCTAGTTTAGCGTCAACACTTGCTGGTTTCCTCTCTGGAGCATCACCAGGTTCGAGGATTTTCATTGTTTTTCTGACTTTGCACTTTTGCTGCTACCCCCAAGCTTCCTTGTTCATCCACTTACTCATAGATTCAATACTCACTTGCGTCATTACTTCATCTTATTCTATATATGGCTAACTGTTAGCTCATAGGCAGTGATTTAAAAGTCCTTTTGGGAAACACAATTCCAAAGAGCAGGTATATTCAAGAGTATTTAGTCAAGGATGATTATATATGAAACTGCCAAAAGGAATAAAATCTTGGACTAATACATGAATTTCATAGCAACATTTATAAATACGGTTTTATTCCAGGATTGTTTTTGAGTTTTATAGTCATGGAAAACCCTAGGGTTATTTTTGAGTCAGTCTTTTATTCTGTTATTAAAAAGGGAAATTAGGCTTTAACCAGGTAGCTCAGTTGATTAGAGCATCATCTCGCTATGCCAAGGTTAGATCCTTGGTCAAAGCACGAACAAGAATCAACCAATTAATGCATAAAGAAGTGGAACAACAAAATGATGTTTATCTTTCTCTCCCCCCTTCCTTTCCTCTCTCTCTAAAATCAAAGAATTTTAAAAAAGGAAATTAAAATTATTTTATGAGGGCCCTGGCTGTGGTAGCACAGTGGATAAGGTGCTGGTCTGAGTACCCATTGGTCGCTGGTTCGGTTCCCCAGCCAGGGCACATAACCAGGTTGCAAGCCAGGTCTCCAATGTCTCTTTCCCCCTCTCTGCCTCTCTCCCTTCCCCTCTTTCTGAAAATAATAAATAAAATCTTTTAAAATTTTTCTTTTATGATTTGGGTAAGAAGTCAGAAAATCAAACCTGAAAGTTGTAGTATGTAATCCTACAGATGAACAGGGAGCAGAAGCTAGGAGAGAGCTGTCACAAATATGTAACAGCTGGGTAGAGCAGATTATGTAAGCCACACCTATTTAAGTAGTGGGACTATTGTTTAAGCTTTATAATTAATGTAGGTTGCAGTAATATGATTAAGGGATCTATAGTATAGTGCACAATTTACTTTGGGTTCTCTTCTGAAAACATAAATCACATGCTTCTTTGGACATTCATGCTCTACTTGGTTCTGTGGAGGTATGTAAGCCATAGCGCAGCTCTCCAGTAGCTTGCACTCTGTAGGGACAGAACAATACACAGGACCAACTCCTCACAAGGTAACAGGTCATCAGGGCTATCCTTTTGAAGACGCATGCAGTAAGTGCAGCAGACATTCAGAAGAGGGCTCTGAATCTCTGGTTCTCGTGGCTGGAGTTGGTGGGATTTATAGGCGAGGTAGCATGTGAATGGGTGGTAGGAAATCCCCAGATGGAGGCCATTACCCAAGCAGCTGGATAGTTATTGCTTATGGCACAGCAGGGAAACCAGTTCATTTAGAGGGTATAGGTTTCAACTCCAAATGCAGCAGCAAGACCAAAACCTTAATCTTCAACACCTCATGTTTGCTGTGGGAAATTTAGACTTTAAAAAAGGAGCATGAGCCTTGACTGATGTGACTCCATGGATTGAGCGCAGGCCTGCGAACCAAAGGGTCATTCGTGGGTTTGATTTCCAGTCAGGGCACATGCTTGGGTTGTGTGCCAGGTCCCCATTTGGGGATGTTGGTGTTTCTCCCTCTTCCTCCCTTCCCCTCTATCTAAAAATAAAACAATAAAATCTTTTTTTTTTTAAAGCACCAAAAATGGACATCAGGTGGTTTTCTGCCTCCATGGCAATGATGCGAGGAATCTTTCCACAAATGCTCTTTTCCAAAATCTGACTCGGGTGATGATGGTCCTCGATCTTACTTAGTGCAGGAAGAATAAGGCAGGAACTGGGGTAGAATAAGTATTTGGGTATTTTATGACACTGTTTTATATAATATTAAATGACTAGTTATTTAGTTATCTTCCTTATGTACTAAGTGCACTCTTTCAAAAGTCATTGCCAAATCCAATGTCATGAAGCTTTTCCCCTGTTTTTTCTCTGCTATCTTTATCATTTTAAGTCATGCGTCTTGGCCTTGAGTCTGTTTTGAATTGATTTTTGTGCATGGTGTAAGGTAAGGATCCAACTTCATTCTTTTGGTTGTGCGCATTCAGTTTTCCTACATGTTGACAAGAGTCACTCTTCCCCACTGAGTGGCCTTGGCATCCTTGTCAACAATCATTTGACCATGTACAATTTGACCATATATGTGAGTTTATTTCAGGGCTCTCTATCTTTTTTATAAATTTAATTTTATTGTTGTATTACATTCATCCCATTTTTCCCCTTCTGCTCTCCCCTTCCACACCCTCCTTGCCACCCCCCTACAGTCAATCCCTCATGTTGTCCATGTCCATTGGTCATTCATGCTAGTTCCTTGACTAAACTGTTTCCTTCTTTGCCTCTTTCTCCCCCTTCCCCTCTGCACACTGAAAGTCTGTTCCTTGTTTCCATGCTTCTGGTTCTGTTTTACTTGTTTGTTTTGTTCACTAGTCTCCTGTATTGGGTGAGATCATATAGTACTTGTCTTTCACGGACTGGCTTATTTCACTAAGCATAATACTCTCCAGTTCCATACATTGTCACAAGAGGTAGGAGTTTCTACTTTCTGTTGTGTAGTGTTCAATTGTGTAAATGTACCAAAGGGCTTTCTCTTCTTTTATTCCATTGGTCTGTAATGTCTCTCTCTATGCTAATACTACATTATTTTTATTACTCTAGCTTTGTAATATGTTATGAATTCAGAAAGTATGAAGCCTTCAACTTTGTTTTCAGAATTATTTTGGCTAGTCAAAGTCCCTAGAGATTCTATATAGATTTTAGGATAGATTTTCCTATTTCTGCAAAGTCTTCCTCACTTTTTTGTGATCTTTCTGCCACAGGATCTTTGCATATACCATTCTCTTGCTTTGTAAACTCTCCTGTAGTCTGTTGCCTGAACTCTTACTCATTTTTTAGAGTTCATCATTTCCCCAAGGAAACTGTCCCTTATCTTTTTTCTCAGACAGTACCAGGTTCCCAGGTTCTCATAGCACTGTGAACCTTTACACTCTCATTACAGTTGATTTTACATTTTTATATTTGTTTGCTAACCTATTCAGTATCAAGCTTCCCTCTATATAGTAAGTTCTATGAAGATAGCTGTGACTATTTTTGCTTATTTCTATTGCTAATGCCTCAGTGCCTGACATACAGTATATGCTCAATAAATATTTGCTTAATGAATGAAATATGATTCCTGTCTGTATTTCTAATTTTACTTCCTATTTATAATGATAGACTTTTAGAGCATGACTGAGAAAGCAAATTGTTCATTCTTTAGACATCGCTGTTGCCTTCAGTTAATAAAATTATCTTTGCTCAGACTTTAGAAATGAAGCCATTTACTCTAGGCTCACATGCTGTGTTCTGTAATAGATATATCATATCTCTTTTACAATATGGTTTTAGGTATTTAGTATTTGTTGATGTAATTAATAAATAACTTTTTCTATTATGAACATCACCATTGTTGTGCACACATTCATTTATGGGGTTGGCCAAAAAGTTAGTTCATTATGGTTTTTCTATAGAATAAAAGACACATTTTTCATTTCCACCAATAATATTATTGAGTTGGATATTTTGAGTATGTTGGCTGTCTCTCCAGCAATTGGCTTCTAGTGGGTAGAGGCTAGGGGTGCTGCTAAACATCTTCCAATGCAGAAGACAGCCCCATAGCAAATAATTGTTTGGCCAAAGTGTCAATAGTATCAAGAAACTTCTCAAACCACTTTTTACATATTTGATCAGTTGCAGCACCTTCACCATACACTGCACAAATCTTTTTTTTTTTTTTTTTTTTTTGCATTGCAGTTGCATTTTTACCTTTCTTGAAATAATAAAGCATAATACACTGAAAATGTTGTCTTTTCTTTCATCCTCAATATTAAAATGGCTGCACAAAAATTCACCATTTTTGATAAGTTTTTTCAGTGCAGGTGATAATGACTGCTGTCACAATGCAATCTAACAAAATTGTTTTGAATGACGCTCAAGACAATTACTAGAAGAACCAACTTAGGGAAGAAATGTAATGGACTTTTTGGCCAATCCAATATACATCATTGACTTTTTGAGAAGTTGCTATTATTATTTTTTAATGGTTTTTTTTTTGTTTTTATTTTTTAAAAAGAATTTTATTTCTTATTCTTAGAGGGGAAGGGAGAGAGGCAGAGAGGGAGAAAGACATCATGTATGGTTGCCTTTCACCTGCCTCCAGCTACAGACCTGGCTGGAGACCTGACTTGCAATCTCATTATGTGCCCTGGTTGGGGAATCGAACCAGCGACCTTTGGGTTTGCAGGCTGATGCCATATCCACTGTGCCACCAGCCAGGGCTGCTATTATATTTTAGCAGTACTCACTTCACTATGAAAAACATGAAGTATTTAGTGATTAAAATGTTTTTAATTTTGTCCTTTGATTTTTAGCTGCATATTTTATAAATATTTTTAAGTTAACAGTTATATTGAGATACTAAGTACTTTCAGTGTTATCATTTTTGTGAGTTTATTGCAGTTTTTCTGGTTACCAGATTTCAGAAATGATAGTGGTGCCTCATTTAAGCCCTTAATACACGAGGATGGAAATTATCTTTTTATATGGATCAAAATTTGAAACAAGAGTTCTTTCTTTGTATTTTTATCAAATGTGTGTTATATTAGGCTGTCTATTTGCAGAACTAATTATTCCAATCAATACTTTGAATTACTGATCTTAGCTTCATTGATATATTGCAGGTATATGGAATTGTTTAGTTGTAAGTTGTCTTTGCTTTCTTACCATTATAGTAACAGCTAACAATGGAGTGCTAAGTTCCTGGCACTGTTTTAAGTGCTTTACAAGCATTAGTTTATCATACAAATTTGATTATTACATTAGTCAGTGTTTTCCAAATAAACAGAACCATATGGTGTGTGTTTACGTGTGTTATATGTGTATATGTAAATACCTATATGTTTCAGATACTTAATATTGTTATATATACGTATATGTAAATATATAAATGAACAAGGGATTGGCTCACATGATTAGGAAAGCCTAAGGATCAGGAGAGCTGATGGTGAGGGCTAGTAGGCTGTATACTTCAAGCTTAATGGCAGATCAAACTGAGGTTACAGCTCAAAGGGAGGGGTTCCCCTTACTTAGATGAAGGTCAGTCTTTTTGTTCTCTTGAGACTTGCAATTGATTGGATAAAGTCAACTCACATTATGGAGGGCAACCTGTGCATTCTGATTTACCCTGTCTCCAATTCAAATGTTAATGTCATCCAGAAGTACCCTCACAGACACACCCAGAATAATGTTTGACCAAATAGCTGGGCACTATGTGGCCCCTTAAAGATGACACATACAGTTAACCATTATACCTATGTCCTTCAGACATGTGAAGACGAGTGAGCAAATCTAAAGTGTATATAGACCTAGAATGGAAGACCTCATCATAACTATAATTTGCTAGCTTTCCCATCTATAAAGTGAAAGTCTTGGACTGCTACATGGTTTATAAGGCGCAGCAAGTCCTAGAACTGGTATGGGATCTTAGAGACCATTTAACACATAGTCACTTCATTTTACAGCTAAGGAAACAGACATTATTCAGTGAATGGGAGTTCAGAAACACAGAATTCAAGCTCAGCTCTGTACTCTGTCTTCAGTTTCCTCTTCTGTGAATCCTGAGGGCCCCTAGGTTATGTGTATTTAAGTTTTTCCCACCTTTATAATTTTTTACCCTAGGTTTCACAGTGTAGCAGTGGAACTTTTTTCACTATTTTCTATTGTTGTTTTTTTTTTTTTAATGTTATTCTTCAGGTCTCCATCTTTCTTTTTTAAAAGATTTTATTTATTTACTTTTAGAAAAGGTAAGAGAAGGAGAAAGAAAGGGAGAGAAACAGCAGTGAGTGAGCGATATTTCAGTTGGTTGCCTCGCACATTCCCCCAAGTGGGGACCTGGCCCTCAACCCAGGCATGCTCCCTGGCTTGGGAATTGAACCGTCAACCTTTTGGTTTTCAGTCCAGCACTCAGTCCACTGAGCCACACTAGCCAGGGCCAGCTCTCCATCTCTTGATTGGTCATTTGTACTCTGCCCAAAACTTCACTTTGCTCTTTTTAATAGTAATGTTTGTGAACTAAATTGTCTATACTTTGGGGAACAATGACACATTTTAGGAAGTGCTGTTCATGCTATTAGACGGGCTTTTGATAGTCATGTGCTTTTTGCTTTTACACTGACCTGAGTGATGGGGTATCAAATATAGGCCTGTATCTTTGTTACTACTATAGAGTTAAACTCAACTCTAATTTTATTAACCTCTTAGCTAACAGCTCTAATGGTGAAGAACATTTTTTGGTGATGCTACAATATGATGGTAGGGCTTCCTGCGATTAGCACCACCACTGTCTTTGCCATTGATCACCTAATATTATTTCTCAAATATACTTATCTCTACTAATAAACACAGTTAGCTGCACAATGGTAGCTGGTGAAGCACTTCTTGGATTGTCTGAGTGACAGTGGCTAGGAAACAGTAGGAGGCAGTAGGTAGACAATTCTTATGTATATATTTGAGAACCAATAGTATTGTGAAGCAGAATTGTGTACTTGTTATGCCTTATTGTAGGCAATGATTCAATCGAAGGATAATGGCCACAGCAAACAGGTAGTTTGATGAAATGGAATTCTATAACTCTCTTAATTAAAAGTCATAACCGTTTGTTAACTTAGGTTAGACCCTAGACCTTGATGAAAAGTACAAGTAGAATGTATGTATATTGCACTGTTTTGAAAAGTAAGGCAGTGGTATTAATATGTTCTTGTGAAAATTTAGACATATTACTTACCAAAGAAACCTAATGAAGGCAATGTAATAAAAATCAAATCAGACCCTGGCTGGTGGCACAGTGGATAGGCACTGGCCTGTGAACCCAAAGGTCACTGGCTCAGTTCCCAGCCAGGTCACGTAACCAGGTTGCAAGCCAGGTCTCCAGCCAGGTCTGTGGCTGGAGGCAGGTGAAAGGCAACCATATGTTGATGCCTCTCTCCCTCTCTGCCTCTCTCCCTACACCTCTCTCTAAAAATAATAAATAAATAATCTTTTAAAAAATCAAATCAAATGAAATAAAATCAGAAGACATAAATGGATTTATAGAATTCATGTTTGGAATTAATAACTTACATAGTCATGAAATTCCTGCGACATCCACAAATGTCTCTAGTTCCTAATATGGACCTAGGATTGTGCAAGTTCTTTGAGATGTGGAACTGGAAACTTCTCTGTTATGGTGCCTCCATTAAACAGGAGTATAGCCTTAGGAAAATCACTTAAAATTTTTTATTGATTGATTTTACAGAGAGAAACATCCATTTGTTGTGCCACTTATTTATGCATTCATTGGTTGATTCTTGTATGTGCCCTGACCATGATTGAACACAGAACCTTGATGTACTGGGGCAATGCTCTATAAACACCTGAGTTACCCGGCCAGGGCGAAAATCAATTTCTTTTTAAAATGTAGTATTCAGTGCATGTTGAAGAATATGTGTAAAATATATGCATATTAATAAAGTGAGCATGCTTTATTCCTACCACCTAACTTGAAAATTAAACCATTACCAATACAATTCTACCTACCGATGTGCTACTTCTTATCTCATCCCCCTGTCTTCCCTCACCCTATAACCATTAATCTTATTTCTGTGAGTCATTCTATTGCTTTAAAATACAATTTTAACACATGTATGCAAACCTAGATAATATATTAGTATTTTTATTTGGAACTTTAGAAATAGTGTACTGTTTCTTCAGTATTATATTTCTAAGGTTCTTTATAAGACTTTATGTAGCTATAGTTTATTCATTCTCACTGATGAATAATTTTTCACTTTGAGAATATACCAGAACTTCTCCATTTTTTTTTTAATAGACCTGTAGATTATTTGCAGGTTTTTATCCTGTTACGATCAGGAAATATGTGTCTTTTGGTTTATATGTATAAAAGGGGTTTTCCCCTATGTATGTGTATGTACACATACAAACATTCAACATTCACGCTCAGGCATATACACTCAGGAACACATGTACATGTAATGTGAGATTTTCATATGTACAAGAGGTGAAATTTTTCTCCAAACCAATATACACCTACACTAAACCAATATACACGTACACTAACAATGTGTGAGTCCCCATTGCTTCATATTTTTCAACAGTTGGTATTGTCTGACTTTTTACTTTTTCCCATTCTGTGATTACTAATGAAATTAAGCATTTTTCCGTGTTTTGGGACCACTTATGTTTCCCCTCAGAAATAATTATCTGTGTCTTTTAACTATTTTCTGTTGGGTTGTTTTATTTTTCTCATGCTTATTTATAATTATGAGTCCTTTGCATATTCAGGATTTTAATCCTTTGTTGGTTATATTTGTTGCAAATATCTTCTCAGTTTGTGGCTTATCCTTTTTTCTATTTGGCGTCTTTTGATAAACATGTCCTTAATTTTAGCGTTGTTAAGTTTTAGGTCTTTTTCTTTATGATTAATTGGTGCTTTTATCTGTCTTGTTTACGAAATCCTTTCCTATGTCAAAGTTGGTTACTTCTAAAAGTTTTAAAGTTTGGCAAATTATTTTTTGAGCCTTATTTTTCAGATCTGGGGAATACAGGGATTGAACTAGGTGTTCTATAACGATCTTTTTTATCTTTGACATTGTGACCTGAAAGTACACTGAAGATGTGTGTATATTTTCAGATAACTGCAGTGTTCTTTTAGTAATGTCCCCCACTGTGGAGTTTCATATTCACTTCTACTTCATTTTTATTTTTCTCAATTCACTCCTACTTTACTTCTCTTTTATTTTCTTTCCTGGTTTTTTATTTGTTTATTTTTTATTTGGTTTGTTTTAAGAAAAGTAACCAGTTGAATTCTGCAACATAAGAATTTCTATGTTGAAGCAGAATTTTTAGATTGAAATTTGGATTGAGATAATTGTAGATATACAGATAGTTGTTAGAAGAGAGATCCCATATACCCTTTCCTTAGTTTCTCTGATGGTAATATCTTGCAAAACTAGTATAATGTTGCAAGCCGGGTATTGATATTGATAACATCCACTGATCTTATTAATATTTCTCCTGTTGTACTCAATTGTGTCTGTGTATGTGTGTAGTTCTATGCAGTTTTATTCCATACGTCGGTTTGTATGTTCACAAGATATAGAAGAAAATGATTTTTGAAAACTGTTTATAAAAGCCTGTGTCCCTGAGTACCCCCAGTGTTCAAGAGTGCCCTGTTGGGCTGGTGCCCACAGTTTCAGAAGGCCTCCTCAGATTACATAATCCAAAAGCAAATTGATGAGCTCAAATTTTTATCTGAGAGATAAGAGGAACTTTGGTCCTTGGGTCTGAGGTCCTGGGAGGCTAATTGGCAGACCCACAAAATAAAATGATTTATTAGAATTGTATAAGCCCATAGGAACTTGCATTTAAGACAGCCTGGCCATTAGCAACTGAAAGCTCATAATGAAAAGGAGGAATGATAATCCTAAGAAAACAAAGGCATGTCAGAATGTGCATTGGTTTATAGCTCCATAAATACAAACTTAACGTTATCCTCAGGTTGGTAGTCAAGACATTTGAAAGACTGCATTTTTGGAGAGCTGTGTGCACTTTCACTCAAGTCTACCTCAAAATATTTTAAAAACACTCAGCATCTTTAGTACAGTTTATTTATCCCCCACTTTACTGACTTACTATAATAGGCCAAGCACTATGCTAAATAATGGGGACTGAGTGGTGAATAAAAACAAAAGTTGTTTGTGTCCTATAGAGTTGTAATCTAATTCACAATTAAAAAGAAGCAAAAAATTTTTAAATTTTCGTAAGTTATAAATAAAAATGGAAACTGATAACAGAAATAGGGTCCATATTTTGATTGGGAGGCCAAGTTCTATCCAAGGAAATGACATTTAAGCAGATAACTGAAGGAATGAGGGACTGCTTCTGCAAAGAGGGTTGGGAGTAGATATTGGAACCAACTTTTTCAAAGGCCCTGAATTGGGCAAGAGCCAGGCACATTGGGTAACTGAAAGGAGGGTAATGTGGCTGAAGGGCACATTCAGCAGAGGAAGGGAAGGGAAGATGGCAGTGATAGACATAGGATTTTGGGGCACTGTCTTGGGAACAATTTGGTTCTCTTAGTTTGAACTTCTTGAAGCCATGGAGGTGATTTGTAGATGTGGAATGGTGGTGATAATGAAATCCATTTAATCAATTCACACATTTATTGAGTATTTTACCATAGTTGGACACCATTCTATTTGTTAGGGATGCACTGGTGGGCAAATAAGAAAAATCTTTGTCCCCATGGACTTTAATTTAATATGGGAGGATGTTGTTAGGGTAAAGGGTAAACTGATGTAACAGAGCTCCAAAATACAGTGGCTAGTAAAAAGTGGATGTTTGTTATTTGGCATGTACTAGCCCAGGGCAAGGGATCCGGGGCTAGGGGGGGAGCAGCTCTGCCTTTCTCAAGATTTGGCTCTCAGGTTCCAGCTAGCTAGGAGAGGGGTCCAGGGCAAATTTCTTTAGGAAAAGGATCAGAGAGGTCCATACATCAGTGTTACACACATAGCTTTGGAGATATCTTAGTCAACGTGGTCATCTCTAGCCATAAGGGAGATAGGAGAATGTAGTTACTAGTTGAAAAGCCAGGTGCTCAGGAAGACAGCAAGAACAGGTTTGGGTGGATGACCAGTAGACAGGGCAACAGACAATAAACAAAATACCTGGTTTTAATCTCTTGTGTAGTAGTGGTGAGTGATAAAGGGAAAAGAAAGCAGCAGGGAAGGAGGCTAGGAAGTGTCAGATGGTGATAGTTGCAGCCTTTCAGAGTGAAAAGGAAGGTCTTCCTGAGAAGGTGCAATGCGAATGAAATAAAGCTCTGAATGAAGTCTGTGAGCAACAAATGTCCTTCTGAGTTGATATGGGATCTACCATAGTGCAGAGTTGGTTTTTAACATGCTCAATCTTAGACATGATCTGAAAGTATTTAGATAGCAGAAAAGCACCATTATGCTGAGGCTCCTACTGTATGGAATTCTCTCCCCAAAGACCCATTTCTATTCCTCCTTCATAACGAAGCTGGAAGCTAGTGTCACTTGCTTAAGGAGGACTCCCCATGACCCCTGCTGCGGTCAGAACACTATCTCACAGGGTCTTGTAGCACCAGGTACTTCTTTTATTTAGGTCTTTCCGAAATTGTATTTAATAATGAATTTTGGAACTAGTTATCTGCTGCCTCTCCTAGAACCAGATCTAAAGGCTGTGTGCCTTTACCTATTCACTATTCTCTATACTTATGAGCACAGTGTCTAATATGGTGCTGGATACTGGAATAAATGCTCAAAAAATATTTGTTGCTAAGGAAAAACAGCAGAAAAATTCCCAAATCATGTAAATTTTGGGTTTGGTTTTCTGCTATTGTTGGAATGTTCACAAAAGACAGTATTGAAGGCAAGTATCCACAACACCTGGGAGCTATTAGAAATGCACTTTCCAGGTGACTGGCATTGGCAACTCTGGGGGTGGGGCCTGGCATGCTATTGCATCACAAGCCCTGCAGGTGATACTGATGAGTTAGTAATGTTTGAGAACCAGTGTTCTATAAAGAATATTGACTGAAGGCTGATTCAGTTTAAACTTTTCCAAATCAAGTACATTGTTTCTGACCAAAGGTTGGTAATAGACAACCTTTCAGTCTCCCACCCCCATTTTATCAGTTGAGGTCTTGAGATGCCAATTGAAATGTAAACAGGGTCTACTTGATTAGTCAACCCAAACTTAGACTTTAAAAATTACGAACTATTTTTTAATCTTTACCCCTCTAAATCTTAACTTTTACCTACTGCCATCCGAATTCAGGAAGTGATTATAAAGCTGATAATGCCCATGATTACAGTGTTGGAGCATTTAGTTTTTGAATTTTTAAAATGTTTTTTTATCAAAAAAAAAATTTTTTTTGGCTAAGCTTAGGTTGTTGTTGTTGTTCCTAGATTTCTATCTAAAGCATTTTGAAGCATGACCAAGGTTTACTTGCACATATTCTTCGCCCTGTTTAGATTCCAGGGCTGCTGCTACACTATCAATCTGTTTTTGCTGATGAATTAACTGCACTGTTAAAGGTCACTCATCCCCAATTTTGCCATTGAATTTAAATTTGCTCTGTGTTTGACTCAAGGACACTATTTTGACAAAACCATTCCCTCCTTATGATCCATAGGAAATTAAATGCAGGTTCCTTTCTCACAGAACAGGTGGCCAAGCATCATTGGTTCTCTTTCTGATACTTGGTTAGAAGCACAGGATTTGAATGGACAAGAGATGTAGCCAAGAAACAAGTTTTAAATGCTTTAAAAACCTTTTTATTGTAAAGTGTTTTTTTTAAAGATTTGTTTGTTTTTAGAGAGACAGTAGGAAGGGAGAGAAACATCAGTGTGTGGTTGCCTTCTGGTGCCCAGACCAGGGACCTGGCCTGCAACCCAGCCAGGCATGTGCCCTGACCGGGAATCGAACCTGCGGCCCCCTGGTTCGCAGGCCATTGCTCAATACACTGAGCCACACCAGTCAGGGCTAGAGTGTTTTAGATTTACAAAAGAGTTACAAAGTTAGCACAGAGGGTTTTCTGATATACCCCACATGCAGTTTCCCTTATTATTAACATCTTTCACTAGTAATGTACATTTGTCAGCATCAACAAACCAATGTTGACACAATATTATTAACTAAAGCCTATATTTTGTTTAGATTTCCTCAGTTTTCCATCTATGTAATTTTCCTGTTTCAGGATCATATTCAAGATATGATACCACATTTAATTATATCTCCTTAGACTCCTCTTAGCTGTGATAGTTTCTCAGACTTTTCTTAGTTTAGGTGATGTTGACAGCCTTAAGAAGTATTCGTCAAGAATTTTGTAGCATATCCCTCGATAGAGATTTCTTTACTTTTCTCATGGTTAATTAGACTGAGGCTATTGGGATTTGATAAGAAGATCAGAGAGGTTAAATGCCATTTTTATAACACCATATCTAGTACATACTGTTAATATGACTTATCATTGTTGGTGTTGAACTTAATCACCTATTTAATACTAATGTATAACAGATTCCTTCATGATATGTTATTGATTATGCTGTTACAGTTGTCCCAATTTTCTCCCTTTGTCCCCCTCTGCCTAGTATCTCCATTCCCTCCAGCAATCCCCCTGCCCTTTGTTCATGTCCATGCATCATGTGTATAAGTTCTTGGGCTTCTCTATTTCCTATACTATCCTTAGCACACCCTGTCTATTTTGTACCTACCAATCATGCTTCTTGGTTCCTGTACCTATTCCTCCATTCTCTTCCTTCCGCCTCCCAGCTGGTAACTCTCCAAATGATCTCCATCTCTATGATTCTGTTCCTGTTCTGGTTGTTTGCTTTTTTTTTAAATTCAGTTGTTAACAATTGTGAGTTTGTTGTCATTGTAAT
Source organism: Noctilio leporinus (assembly GCA_004026585.1). Classification (NCBI taxonomy): domain Eukaryota; kingdom Metazoa; phylum Chordata; class Mammalia; order Chiroptera; family Noctilionidae; genus Noctilio; species Noctilio leporinus. The sequence goes on along the minus strand of PVIW01001506.1, from coordinate 76,598 downwards.
GTTCATCATTTTGATCTTCTTTCTTAAATAAGCCCCTCTAACATTTCATATAATAAGGGCTTGGTGATGATGAACTTCTTTACTTTTACCTTGTCTGGAAAGCACCTTATCTGCCCTTCCACTCGGAATGATAACTTTTCTGGATAGAGTAGTCTTGGTTGTAGGTTCTTGCTTTTCGTCACTTTGAATATTTCTTGTCAGCCCCTGCTTTCCTGCAAAGTTTCTTTTGAGAAATCATCTGATAGTCTTACAGGAACTCCCTGGTAGGTAACTTTTTTCTCTTGCTGCTTTTAAGATTCTCTTTTTATCTTTAATCTTTGGTATTTGAATTATGTGTTTTGGTATGTTCCTCTTTGGGTCTAACTTGTTTGGGACTCTGACTCTCCGTGCCTTCTGGACTTGTATGTGTATTTCCTTTGCCAAATTAGGAAAGTTTTCTTTCACTGCTATCTCAAGTAAGTTTTCAGTTTCTTGCTCTTCCTCTTCTGGCACCCCTAGGTATGAAACCTAGGTATGTCCTGACCGGGATGGAACCCACAACCTTTTTTGGTGTATGGTATGACATTCTAACCAACTGAACCACCTGGCCAGGGCCGTATAATATATTTCTTGCTCAGTGGGACCTTCACTGTTATTTTTTTGATACCTTTCTAAGTTTTATTTTAATTGTGAGACAGGGATACGCAGTTGAAGTGTTTATAATGTTTATTTAAATTATGAAGTTTATTCAGCTGAAGGGATTTAAAATTAAAATAAGTATTTTAGTGAATATTTGTTCCGGAGCAGTTAAGAGACCCTAATATATTTTTGCACTTACCCCTGTCTCCTACTGTTGCCCACATCCACTCTTACTTTTTAACCTCCAAGTCTGTTTGCCTGTAGGTGCTCCTAGAATTTAATTGCCTATTAGCTAAAATCTGTATGAAAACATTTGGGTAGATAAGAGTGGCCCAAGATATTTTTGCTTGGCAAAATCTCACTTACTAAAATGGGTTTTAATATGTTTGTGCCTCTCTACTGTGCTTCATTTGCCAGAATAGATGCAGCCCTAAAGATTTGCTTTGTTTTCCTAACTCCCTATTTAATATCCCATTGCAGTGACTGAGCTATTGATCTGAAGGGATAACAACTCTGCATGTGCTTTTTGCAGATTCTGATATTTTAAGAACTGAGAGCTTTGAAAAAAGAACATTGCTTTACTTCACATAAACTTCAGGGTTCTTCAAAGCAAATAATATACAACATGTGTCATAAAGAAAGTTCGTTCCTAGAAATCACCAGATTAAAATGTAACAAAGGATGAGGAAATAAGAATTGAAGCAGTGACAGTGCTTGCTTCAAGACTGATGAACAGGGTCAGTGCCATGGGGCCATTGTCTCCAGCAGCCCCACTCACTTTTCATTTACCCTATCCTTAATTCATGTCCTTGGTGCCTAACAAAACTTAAAGCACTTCTCAGAAAGGTTGTTCCAGAGGGAAAGTCCCACAGAATTTTAGACAATTAACTATTTCATTACAGATGACTACTGTTAAATAATTTCATTCACATTTCTCAAATGTTATTGCCACTCAGTTATTCGTGATTTACCAGTTAGACTATCTCACCTTTTCTTTTCACTTACTTTGATATTCAGAAGTAAAAGTGAAAGGTATTTCCTAAACATGACCCTTTCTATCTTCTCATCTTCCATATCAGTGCAAAGGATTATGTAGATATTATGGGTCAAGCATCCTCCTTCTTTATATTTCTTCCAATGCTAGTCACAGTAACAGATGAAGATCAGAAAGTACTAGCTAAGAAGTCATCAGCACATCTTGTGCTGAAATTTGTTAGGGATTTTCAGTATCAAGAAATGAGTTTGTCATGCAGCAGATGAGCCTCTAGGATGAATTTGATTAATTTTCTGCAGCAGCACGATATCATAATCAGATGGTGTTGCCTGAGGCTTTCTCTCACTTTGGAGTTGGATAATGTAAATTGTGTAACTTCTGGTGGGGGGTATTTCCATTCTGTCATGAATCAAGGAAAGTCTGTTCAGATGGAAAGAGATTTTATGTTGGGCTATGTGTGAGCTCAAGTGGGAAGGATTAGAAATGAACTGAAGCCCTGGCTGGTGGCACAGAGGATAGGTGCTGGCCTATGAGACCAAAGGTCACTGATTCAATTCCCAGCCAGGGTACATAACCAGGTTGCAAGCCAGGTCTCCACCCAGGTCTGTAGCTGGAGGCAAGTGAAAGGAAGCCATACCCATACATTGATGTCTCTCTCTGTTTGCCTCTCTCTCTCTTCCCCTCTCTCTGGAAATAATAAGTATTTAAAAAAAAAAAAAAAAGAACCAAATTTTGTTTCCTAGTGACAAGCATATCTACCAGATTTGGTGACACTGCAAGTCATGGGAGGAACAGAGACATCTGGGTTTCATTGCTGGCTTTGCCATGAGTTTGTTGTATAATTTTTTTTTAATACAACGTGCTTAAGTGGTCCTCAGTTTTTCATCTGTACAGTGAGAGTGGATAAGCCAGAGTATTGTGCAAACCCTTCAAGACTTTCTAAGTTTGTGGTTTGAGAATGGGAAAGACAAGTAGTGATATGGGCTATCCTCTCAGTTACACATTATGATCATGGCATATGTTACATTAGGAAAAAGTCTAAGGGGAATCTGATCTTCCCACAGTATGTTTTATATATAGTTGTGGGCATGGGTCTTGACCAAGGAACTGATGCCAACTTACTATTTTTTTTTTAGATATAGCCACAAATACAAAAAGGGATATCTGGGTAATACCTATGGGCCATAGTGCTTTTTCAGATATGTATTCTGGATTAGGAAATGGTGGTAGATGGAGAAAGTGAACAGAGATAAGATGTCTATACACTGAATTACATATTCCTTTTCCCTTTCTCTTTCATTTTCCCTTTCTCTTTCCATGTGACTCTTTCTCTTTCATTAATGTTCTTTAAGTAGCCCTTTTTTCTGCATGGCCCACCTCATTATCTGATGTTTGGAGGGCTGTGAGGTCCTGCTGGCTTTTGTGTCTTCACAGCAGTTCAATAGATAGAGTTGGGGTGGGTCAAACCTAGAATGAGGCTTTGGGCCTTAACTTGTCCTGAGATGGGGAGAATATCAAGAACCTCAAGACAACTAGCTTAGCAGATCAGCATGCCTGCTAGTCTCATTCTGACTTAGTGTGCTTAGGTTTTTGTAAGGCCACTTCTGCTTAGTTCCTTGTGATTATGAATGGCCTTATATTTCCTTGCCAGAAATGGGACCCTGTTTTGTTTTTCCCCTGTGAAGTCCTTGTCTGCAAATAGTGGTTGATGCCCTAAGTCCTCCAAGGATAGGGATATGCTTCCTTAGCCAGGCCTTTCAGGAATTAGAGATCTACCTAGACACATGCCTGTGGTTGGGATTTTGCTGCCCATTGTTGATATTGATGTTCACTGACTAATTGCTTTTTATCAGATTTCCCTGATGTTGCATTCTGTCTGCTTTCTCCATGCTGAGTAGTATCCTGATGCTCGCTGCTCACCTGCCTAGACCTCTGCCTGGTACTACCCACTCTCCTTCTCTAATTACGAACCCTTGCCTACTTGGAATTCCTCCTAGACCTTCTTCTGGGCCCACCTCCAAACACCTGACATTCCCTGCCTCCTGTGTAGAGAGAGGGGTCTATGTAGATTACAGGTCCTGACTGCCTTCAGAAGCTTAATTATGAGAAGTGATTTCCTTTCTCAGGAGCCTTTATAAAAATGTACTATTAGCTTTTAGCTGACTTAGTTCATTTTCTGATATTTTTGTCTTTCTTTAGGACAAATCTTACACATCTCATTTTCAGTCACTTGTTACTTTCTTGGGAGTGGCCTGGAATCATAAAATCTTCATACTGGAAGAGACTTCCAAAGGTATCCAGTTCAACTTTCCACGTGATGGGTAGCTTACCAACTCCCTAAAAACCTATCAATCACATTTTGCAGCAGCTTTCAATTGGTTTCTTGGGCCTAAACTATCAATTCAGTTTATTCATTCGCTCAGTTAACATAGCGACTACTGTCAGCAAGGCACTAGGATATAAATTAATATCTGTGTGTATGTCCATTCCTGACCTTGGGCAGCTGCTACTTTGGTGGGGGATGGGGAAGTGGAGAGAGAAATGATCACAGTTGCTAGCTAGAGACAGACAATAGGTATGACTCATTGTTGGCCCATGGAGGGGATTCTACATAGACATCAACTTACTGGTACGTCTTCAGCTTTCTTTTTAAACTTTTTTTTAATTGATTGATTTGAAAGAGAAAGGGATTTGTTCTGCGTATCTATGCATTAATCGATTGCTTCTTGTATGTGCCCTGACCAGAGATGGAACCCACAACCTTGGCATATTGGGATGATATTCTAACCAACTGAGCCAGGGCCTCCATCAGCTTTTCAGCTACTAAAAAAAAGAGAGAAAGACAGAGGAGATTCTCTTTCTCTTTCCTGCTCCTGTCCATCCTTGACTTGCTCTTGGAATCATCATTCTAAATGCAAACCTTGGTTACTTGCTTATTAATTGCATTAATAGGCCTTTCACTGTCTATCCCACAAACTGACATCTAGTTTTTTGGCACAACTTATAAAGCCCTCAAACTTTCTGGTTCATACATACTTCTCCAGCCTCATTACATGCCATTTTCCATCAGGTTGTCTGTGCCACAGAACTTTGCGTAGTTTCCTGGCTATGTCAGGCTGGCACTTCTATTGCATATGCTGTGCTTACTGCTTGGAATGACTGCCTGTCTTGTGTTCTGGATGAACTCTGGGGTGTTGAGAGTGTAATAGAAAATGGTATGCAAGGAGAAATAAATCACATCTATAGCTTTCCTCTTCCATTAAAGTGCACTTTATTCTGTTGTCAGTTATTGGACCTTATACATACACCCCCACCTCTGTCCACCAGAAGGTTGTAAGCTACTCTAGACCAGGTAGTTTTCTCTATCTCTTCAGCTCTGACCGAGAGCCTGGCCTAAAATAGGCAGTCAATAAATATTTGTTGGACCAGTGAATAAATAAAGGAAGACATGTTTTTTGTAGTCCCTTTTTCCAGTTTAGGTCTCCCTTGGGGATCTGAGAATGCTACTTAAATTACTTCAATTATTGTTTTGATCATAGCTCCCTGCAAACCTGGCACCATTGCACACTGGCTTATCCACTACTAGACACCTGCTTGCAGTTATCACTGAATAGTTTGCCAAACAAGGAGAAAGGCCCTTTGGGGGGTTTTGGACAACTCTTTACCTTCTCCCATCCTGCAGCCTCTGCTGCCAAGATAAGCTTTCCTTGTATCTCTTCCAAACTAACCAAGAGGAAGAAACTGCACAGAATGAAAATTTATAAGAGCTTCTCTCCTGCTCTTATAAATCAGAACACTTGTAAATTAAGGAGAATTAGTTCTTGAACAGGTTTCTGTTCCATTAGGCAGTCCTCTGAATGAGTCATCTACAAACTCAAGAAATTGATACAGTGATCTGTTTAAAATAAATAGCAAATGGGGAATTTTGAGTTTACTAAATGACATATTTATCACCTACTAGAGACCTCTTCTATACAATTTTATCAATAAGACACACAAAATTATCATGAACATTATTCTCCCCATCTTCCTGTCCTTTAATTATGGACCATAAACTTACACTCAAAATTCATCATGTTTAGTTCTGACTAGTTATAGATCTCTGCCTGAAGTAGTTGGCCATTTCTGAAGTGGTATGTATTTTTGTTTTTGCGTTTCAAGTTTATTGAGATAATTTACATAGAGTAAAAATCACCCTTTTAAGGTATGTACAAGTCTATGAATTTTAACAAAATTATAAAATTTGTAGCTCTCACCAAAATTAAGACAATAGAATTTTTTGCCATGCAAAATGTTCCCCATGTGCCTTTGTAGTCAGTTCCCTCCCTATACATTGCCATCTTCTGGCAACCGCTGGTCTGATTTCTGCCTCTGTAGTTTTATCATTTCTATAATTTCATATAAATGGAATCAGAATAGGTAGCCTTTTGAATCTGGCCTATTTCACTTAGCTTAATGCTTTTGACAGTCATGCGTATCATTGCATTTTTTCAGAGTTTGCTGCCTTTGCTTTATCTGTTCAAAAGTTGATGAACATTTAGAGAATTTAAAGTTTTTAATGATTATAAATAAAGTCTCTGTAAACATTTGTTTTCAGGTGTTTCATGGATATATGTGTTTATTAGGTAACTACTAAGGGTTGGGGTGGCTTGATTTTTTAAAAAGACTTTATTATTTTTAGAGAGAGGGGAAGGGAGAGAGGCAGAGAGGGAGAGAAACATCATTGTATGGGTTACCTTTCACCTGCCTCCGGCTACAGACCTGGCTTGCAACCTGGTTATGTGCCCTGGCTGGGAATCGAACCAGGGACCTTTGGGTTTGCAGGCTGGTGCCTTACCCACTGTACCACCAGCTAGGACTGTCTGTATGTGTTTTGAGGGTTCTCTCTATATTCTAGTTATCAGACGTTTGTTACATGTGTTTTGTAAATATTTTTCTCAGTCTGTGTCTTGCTTGTTTACTCTCTTTCAAAGAGCAAGTTGTAAATTTTGGTGAAATTTAGTTTATCATTTTTTTCTTTTATGACTCATGCTTTTTCTGCTCTGCATAAGAAATAATTGCCAGACCTAAAATTATCAAGATTTACTTCCATTTTTTTCTAACAGTTTTTATAGCTTTCAGTTTGGCTTATATTCTGGTCTATGATCCATTCCAAGTTATGTGTATATATAGAGTGAGGTTTGGGTTGATGTTCATTTTTTTTTCTTTTTTAAGATTTTACTTATTTACTTTTAGAGAGAGGGGAAGCGGAGAGAAAGAAAGGGATAGAAAAACATCAATGTGCAAGATACATCAATTGGTTGGTTGCCTCTTCCATGTCCCCAACTGGAGACCTGACCCCGAAACCCAGGCATGTGCCCTGACTGGGAATCAAACATGCAAAATTTTGGTTCACTAGCCAGGGAGAAGATCATTTTTAAAAATAAAGGTATGTTCAGCCCTGGCTGGTGGCACAGTAAGTGGATAAGGCACTGGTTTACGAACCCAAAGGTGGCTGGTTCGATTCCCAGCCAGTGCACATAACCAGGTTGCAAGCTAGGTCTCCAGCCACCTCCATAGCTGGAGGTAGGTGAAAGGCAACCATATAATGGTGTCTCTTTCCCTCTCTGCCTCTCTCCCTTCCCTTCTCTTTAGAAATAATAAATACAAAATCTTTTTGAAAGGAATAAATAAAATAAAGGTATGTTCTATTGATCCAACACCATTTGTTGAAACACTAAAAGATTATCTTTTATTGAATTAACTTGACACCTTTTACAAAAATCAATTGACCATATATATAACATATATGGATCAGTTTCTGATCTTCTCTGTTCCGTTGACCTATGTGTTTGTCCTTTTGCCAGTTCTTGTACTATCTGGAATAGTATAGCTTGAAATCGGTTGGTTTGAGTTCTCCAACTTCTTCCAAATTGTTTTAGTTATCCTAAATTATTTGCTTTTCTATACAACTTGTAAAATCCTCTTGCACATTTCTAAAAGAACAACTTGCTTGGATTTTATTTGGGTTTGAATTGAATCTAGATGAATTTTAGAGAGAATCACAGTATTGATGATGTTGAGTCCTTTGATCTATAAGCACAGTTTATCTCTTCAATTATGTCTTCTTTGATTTCTCTCATCATTTTTTTAATTTCTAATTTTATTTATTTTTAAAATATTTTATTCATTATTTTTGGAGAGAGGGGAAGGGGTGGGGAGGAAGAGAGGAAGAGAAACATTCGTGTATGGTTGCTTTTCATCTGCCTGCAGCTGGAAACCTGGCTTGCAACCTGGTTATATGCCCTGGCTGGGAATCGAACCAGCGATCTAGATAACTTTGCCTTTTAGATATCTTGGTTTGTATCTCACCTCTGCCATTTGCTTAATTTATGGCACATTTGCCTCACCGAGACTCATTTTTATTTTAATTTGAAATGTAGAATGTTAACATTATGACAAATTCAGATATATATGTAAAGTGTCTTTACATAGGTGCACAATACAGTGGTGTCCATTACCATCATCATTATTGATGTCCTACTATTTAATGTACTTCATAACTGGAAATACTTGATTTGGGTTTGGAAAATGTGAAATGTGACTTAGAATGATTTCTGCAGTTTGTATAGTTCTTTTGCCAAAATAGCCTGGAGAAAGTTCCTTTTTATAAAAGTGAACTTCGTTTCTTCTACTTTTTACCCAGCTCCTTCCCAAGTCAAAACAACACCAAGTTACTAAATCAATGTGCAAGATTTTAAGAGTACTTCGCAATGCTTTGGGTTTTAGAGGTGCTTGTTGGGGGTAGAGCTCCTGGGAGTGATTGTCTTGGCACACCAAACTGGAGATGCCATTTTCATTTTACACGGGCCATCAGCTATTGATAGCTAGCTTTATTACCTTAGCTCCTGTGGATGTGATCTGACAGTGTCTGAGTCATCATGACTATTCTCTAACTGACACAAACCACTTCAGGCTGTGTGGAGGTAATGATTGCCTTTTTCAGGAAAGTTATTTTGGTTTTCACAAGTTGGGCCTGGTGGCAGCACTAGGGGCATCAGGTGCTAAACCCGTGGAATCACTCTGGACCTTGGTTCAGCAAACTCAGTGCTTGGTGAGTTCTGGCTATGAAAGAATTCAGAGTCAAGACGCAGAATAGAAGAGAAAGTGTTTAGAAAATCACAGAGGCAGAAGGAATGGATTCAGGAAAGAAATTGGCAGGAGCTCTTGGAGCTTTGGAGAGAGGGACAAGGAAAATCTGCCTAGGGAAGAGGGTGGGGAAAGGTGAGGAAATGCTGTGTGTACAAAGAGCCACACTAGGCCCTCCTTCTGAGGGTATTTATCTGGAGATCTCAGGAGAGGATCCCAGTAGAATATTTATCAGCTTTCTAGGTGTGTCCTTTCATGGTCATGATTTCCACTGATTGGTCAGTGCCAGGGCAGGAGGTCATTAGTCATTGCAGCTGGTCCTGATGTCAGTCATGGTGTTGCTTATCTGGTTTTGCTGCTTTCTTGGCCTGGAGCTGAAACACAAATGAGGCCTAGATGTATTTGATGCAAGTCAGAACCTAATTTTCCTGGGGGTTAATGCTCAAGGGCTGTTCTCGGGCCCCCTTGTTCATTCTCACTCTAAGGGGGTCTAACCTGCAAGACTAGCAACGAGCCGTGGGGAGAAAAGGGTAGGGGAGACTAAATTGCTTGGCCTGAGATAATGCTAGAGGAGAAAATGTTAACCTGGGAGTGAGGTCCTTGTCCCAGTTTTGCCTGTTGCTAGGTACGCAAGGCTTTCTGACCTGGTGATCATCTGTACCTGCCCATCGTGCTTGCTTTGATTATGTCTGTCAGCTGCTGGCCATAGGGCCCAGGAGTTTCTGTGTTCTGTCAGTCAAGTCTAGGGGATAGCAATGAGAAAGCTGGGTGAGTAAAGGCCATCAAATGGCCTTACTGTGCCTGGGACGTTAGGAGGACTGTTAGTTCCAGCTCCAGAAATGCATAGCCTTCTAGGCATTGATTCTGATTACTATTTGATTTCATAGCAGTACCCTATCAACTAAATTTGCTGTTTTATGGATGAAACTAAAGGGAAATAAGTTGTATTTTGAGGATTTTTCGATATCGCACCATCCCTTGATGTTGCAAATCAGAATTGGCAATCACTAGTCTTTTTTTAACAGCTTTATTGAGGTGTAATTGTTTTTACAAAATGCTGCACATGTTTAATGTATACAGTTTGATGGGTTTGAACATATGTATGCACCCTTGAAATCATCACCACTGTCAGGGTAATATCCATATCCATCACCTTCTAAAGTCTCTTTCTGCCCTTATATTTGTGTGTGTATGGTAAAATCTCTTAACTTGAGATCTACCCCCTTAAATTTTTGTGACAATACAGTATTTTACCTTTTAGTGTTCTCAAAGTATAATGACCACATATTCTCATTTAATAAATTAGAGTAAGTTTTATTTCTTCTTTATGATGGAAAAAATAGACCTTAGATGTTTTCTCAAAGTTTGCCATTGGATGTTGCACTAGTATCCAGAACCCAATTCTGATTTTTGTCCAGTGCTCTGTGCATAAGCTCCTAGGCCTTGAGCTTTATCTGGCTCTCTATACTTTATTGATCTCCTACATATTAAAAAAACTAAGTGTTGTGATTAGATGCTTAACTTAAAAGAGAGTTCATGAAATAACTAGTGGGAGGTAATGTTTTATGAATAACTTTTACCCTTTATAACTGCTACTTAATTGCTAGATTGGCTAGACAGAGAGTTCTAGTATCAAAGTAGGAATGTTCAGCAGCTGATTCTTAAACTTTTGAGTGGTTTTAATTCAAATATTGGGCAGTGAATTGAAGCCCAGCCTGGTAGATATGGCAGAGCCTCTTGAGTAATAGTGTTAAACAGGATTTTAAGCATTATAGGTGTGTAGAGATTAAAATTAAATAAAAAAATGATTGCTACTCTTTAGGACTTTAAATGCTAGAAGACAAGATGGAAACATACATAGAGATGCTTCCATTTTCTGCTTCCAGTCCATGATCCATTCTGCAAACAGAACAATGTTTTGGAAATACATGCCCTTTTCCTGCTTAAAACTTTCTGGTGGTACACAATTTTTCAGAGGACCAAATGCAAGATTCTTTTTTTGTTTGTTTGTTTTTGTTTAAGAGTCTCTTTTTTCCTTTTTATTGGGGTGACTCTAGTTAACAAAATTATACAAATTTTAGGTGCACAATTCTAAAACACATCTCTACACTGTGTATTAACCCCCCCCAAGTCAAGTCTCTTTCTATCACCATTTATCCCCCTATACACCCTGCCATCCCTCCAATCCCCTGAGCAATCACCACACTGTTGTCCATGTCTGTGAGTTTTGTCTCTTTTTTAAATTTTTTGCTCAATCCCTCGACCTCCACCCATCCCTCCCCCGAGAACTATCAGCCTGCTCTCTATGAGTCTGTCATTATTTTGTTTGATCAGTTTGTTGATTAGATTCTACATATTAATAAAATATGGTACTTGTTTGTCTCTGACTGGCTTATTTCACTTGGCATAATGCTCTCCAGGTCCATCCATGCTGTTGAAAATGGTATGATTTCCTCCTTTTTTATAGCCAAGTAATATTCCATTGTGTAAGTGGACCACAGCTTTTTTAACCCTTCACCTATTGATGGATACTTGGGCTGCTTCCTCATTTTGGCTATTATAAATAACACCTGCAATGAACCTAGGGGTGCATACATTCTTTCAAATTAGTGGTTTTGGTTTCTGGGATAAATTCCCAGAAGTAGAATCACTGGGCTAAGGCAGCCTGGTATAGGGCTGGAACTCCTTGCTCCTCAGAGGGACCTCCACAGCTGAAATACCACCCCCCATTTTAAGCCATCATACATGGGTATGGGACCAGCCAAATCCATGATTCTGCCCCTCCTACCAGTCTCAATGGGACTTCTTTTAAATCTCTAGTTGCAGGATTTCCATTCAGGTAGATTTCAGGTGTGCATGATGGTTGTTGTCTAGTTTAGTTATATTTTTGATGTGGCTGTGAGAGGATTTACCGCATTTACCTATGCTGCCATCTGGACTAGAAGTTCTCAAATTCAAGATTCATTTTTTTTATTTTTAAATTTTTAAAAATTTAATATTTTAGGGAGAGGGGAAGGGGGAGAGTCAGAGAGGGCGAGAGATGTCAATGTATGGTTGCCTTTTACCTCCAGCTACAGACCTGGCTGGAGACCTGGCTTGCAACCTGGTTATGTTGTCCTGGCTGGGAATTGAACCAGCGACTTTTGGGTTCCCAGGCCGGCACCTTATCCACTGTGTCACCAGCCTTGGCCACAAATTCAAGATTCTTAATTAGGATACAGAACTTCTCTGATTTTGCTCAGTTCCCTCTTCCTCTATACTTATACCTTCATAGAAAATGCCAGACACCCTGGCTGGAGGCACAGTAGATAAGGTGCCGGCCTTTGAACCCAAAGGTCGCTGGTTTGATTCCCAGCCAGGGCACATAACCAGGTTGCAATACAGGCCTCCAGCCAGGTCCTTAGCTGGAGGTAGGTGAAAGGCAACCATAAATGGATGTCTCTCTCCCTCTCTGCCTCTCTCCCTTCCCATCTCTCTGAAGATAATAACTAAAATCTTTTAAAAAAAGAAAACAAAAAAAGTGCCAGACACAGCTCTACAGCTCCTTGGGATGCTCAGAGCACCTTAGGATTTTTCAGGCCTCTAGGTATTTACTCATGCTAGACTCTCTGTCTAGAATGCTGTGTTAGTCTGCATCCTCTGAGAAACAAATTTAGCCCTGGCTGGTGGCTCAGTGGATTGGTGCCGGGCAGCAAACTCAAAGGTCGCTGGTTCGATTCCTAGCCGTGGCAGATAACCAAGTTGCAAGCCAGGTCTCCAGCCAGGTCTGTAGCTGGAGGCAGGTGAAAGGCAACCATACATTGATGTTTCTCTCCCTTTCTTCCTCCCTCCCTGCCCTTCTCTCTAAAAATAATGAATAAAATCTTTTTTAAAAAATAATTTATGATGAAACTGGCTAGGATTTTATTTTTATTTTATCCTCACTTGAGGATTTTTTTTTTTTCATTGCTTTTAGAGAGAGAGGAAGAGAGAAAGAGAACCGTTAATTCATTGCCTTCTCGTATATGCCCAACTGGGAATCAAACCCTGTGGGTTAGAGGATGATGCTTCATACAATAGAGCCACACTGGCCAGGACTGGCAAGGATTTTATTTAGGAGAACTGCCTGTGTGAGAAAGAGTGGGGGGAGGGAGATTGGAAGGGTAGGCATACCATTAGTCCAAGATTCAAGTCTGACCCCTAGTGAAGAGGAGAGAGAGAGTAGTAGCTTATGCAGAAGCTTTTGGTGCATGCAGTTGAAAGAGTGTTCAGAAAAGCCTTTGGGGCATCCAAAGTCATCAGCTAGTGGAGTCCTGTTCCTGCTGTACTCAGGCATTGATCAGATAGGTACAGTCCATTGGAAGTGTGGCTTCAGTACAAACATTAGGATGAAATTCTGAGGCAGCAGCTCGGTTGTAGTTGGCCTTCTTCTAAGCTTGCATAAATGTCCTTTCTGTTTCCTGTAAGTCCTCCTTCTTTTCCTTATAAGGCCAGCTTTAAATGTCCTCTTCTGGGAAACTTTTCCTTGAAGGAAATGCTCAGCATGTCACATGGCCCACTGTACACAGTGATCGTTCCCTAATCTCTGCCTGATTGATTCCTAGAACACCTTCTTGAACCCCTACCACCTATTAGAGAACTGAAAAACTAGTAGGTGCTCAGGAAATATATTTGTTGAATAAATAAATGAGTTGGTGGGACATGGACAAGCAGATAGGAGAAGATTGTTGAGGCCAAATGAACTGCTTGAGCAAAGCCATAGAGGGGAAGGAAAGAAGAATGTATTGTGTCTTTATTTTTTTCAAATAAGTATGTCTTGCCCCAAAACTGTCATTTTAGGGAAATTACTATGATGCAAAACAGTGGGGGAAGGACTGTCTTCCTGGCAGTTGAAATGATTCATATTTGAGAACTTTGTTGAGAAAAATGTTCTTGAGTATTTCCTGAGAGACTTCTTTCCTGAGAGGAAACAGTTCGTGGAAATGGAATTTTACTGCTGCCAGGAAAAGTGATAAAGATCAAATCTCATACAACTACTACCAGAATAGAAATTTCCATAGAGCAAAGAGATTTCAAAGTTCCAACTAATGTCTCATCCATGTTCAGCATTAAGCGTGCCCGAACTGCAATTCTGTGATGGAATTTGACCAATTTTGACAGTGCAGTTTATAATGTATGAATTGGTGGAGACCCATCCATCTTGACGTTTGCTGACTCTGCTAGATGTTGGTCATATTTTTCTGGAAAGAAACAGTGAGCCAGCCAAGAACCCAAATCACTGCCAACTACCTACCACTGCCACATGTTCAGATGAGGGAGACACACTGAGGGTAAGACAAAATCACTTTTTATCAGCAACTGGAGATTTAGCCCCTGATCTCTTATGTTATACCCTGGTGACTTGAGTTGGACCATGTATGAGGCAGGCTGTTGTTGCTCAGGCCTAAGTCTCTCCTGTGCAGTCTTCTTCATGTCTTATTTCTCCAGAGTTGCCACTGGAAGGGATACAGGCTTCTTCATTTGTAATGTTGGGATGATGAAGAAACATATCATGGCTTGCTGTGAGGATTCAACCAGGTAATACATTCTGAGGGCTTAGGCTGTGCCTGATAGAAAGTATTTGCAACCTCCTCTCTGCAACTACTACTCTCCCTAATTACCCTCATGTCTGGCTCCCAGATACCCCAGATGCCTCTAGGTGTTTGTCATATACCTCCAAGCACTTCCTTATGCTTTCTGGAGTTGCCTGTGTTCCCAATTCAGATGTCAGTTCTGCTGTGAAGCTTCCCTGGATCTCCCCTCCCAGACATTCCTGGGACAGAATGAATTCCTCCTATCCCTGTACTTTGTGCCCATTACGGTATTTTACACATCTTCCTTTTTAGCATCAGTCATTGTCTCTGGTATGTAACAGATTACTTAATGTACAGTAGGTGCTCAGTAAATGTTGAATGAATGAGTCTACGTAAAATATCTTTAAAGCTCTTTCAGGGTGTCAAATTTTCTTCAGAATTAACACAGAAATCATATACTCGCTCATATGATAAGCTTGCTTTTTAAGTATTCCTTTCTGTTTTACACAAAACTTTGAAGTTAATTTATTTTCTGTCAATAACTAACATTTCTAGTATTTAATTTACTATTAACTATTGAGTGCCACCTATGTGCCAGACACTGCTAAGCCTTGTTTGTGCATTCTTTACTGACTCCTCACTATATTTTCATTTTACAGATCAGGGTACTGATGCTTAGAGAAGTTAAACAATGTAAGGTCATGAAGCCTAAAAGGAGTAGAACTAGCATTCAAACTCATGCAGTCTGACAAGAAATATAAAACTCATGCCCTCTTTACCATTCTGTGTTCCAGCTTATTAAGAAGGTTAGCATGTTCTTAATTGCAAACAGTGGATCTTTGCAGAACATCTTTGTAGCAAGGTTCATTGGTGGAAGTGTATTATCCATTGTTACACTAGGCTCTAGACTGTTTAAGTTTTTATTCCCACTTTCCTAAAACTGCTTCTGTTCAGGGCTGTCTCTAGCTCTGTTAACATTAGGTGTGTACTTCCTGTGGCTGATGAGTGATGCTTTGGTTAATGGCTCTCACTGAGCCACAAAGTAGATTGCTCTTTCATTGCCATACCTCTTCTTGGTCACACATGTATTATTTAGTTTATGGCTACTGCCTTAAGGGTTATTTGCCTTGTGTCTGGCATGGTGATTAGTTTTGTCTTTTAAAATTATATTAGTCATTAATGTTAATGGCTATTTCTTAATTTCCCTTTGAGGTGCCAAAAGGAAATCCAAGTATTAACTATCGAAGAAACAATTTAATGGAAGAACACCAGTGCAGGAATGCTCCAATAGTTGGTCACATGTACAGACCATGGGGCTTACAGAAACCCAAGTCAGGGACTCTGGAGTAATTGGGTCTGAGACCAGAGCAATGGAGCAACAGCCATTTGGGAAAACATTGCTGGTAGGTGAGCACATAGGAACACAGATGCACGATGTCTGGTCTCACATGTGTGCCTATGGCAGTGTCAGTGTTTGTCTTTTTTCCTTTACTAATATGTCAGCTTCTCTAAGGCAGACATTATAGTATTTTTTGTTCGAGCCTCATGCCCCCTTAGTAGCGCTGAGTCCTGCATATGGGCATAGATAGGGCTTTGCTCACCTGCTAGTGTTTCTTGTCTGTTTTAAAGAACCCTCTTAGTCTGTTTTGGTTTTTAAAGATAACTTTCCATTTCAGCAAATGACCAAGGCTCATTGAGAATGTTTGGTTGTGTAAAACCTTACTGAATGTAACTATTTTTTAGAACCAACAAAAATAACAGCAGCTAACATTTTTAGTTCTCTTAGCAATGCTAAGTGCTATTTAAATTGCTTTACACGCATACTCGTATGTCTCCTACCATACTCTCACAGATCCTTTGAGGTTGGTAATATTATCTCTGCTTTATAGGTCAGGATGCAAGTGGGTTATCACTTGCAACTAAGATTTCTTGGAAAATAAATTCATTGCATTAGGAATTTGAACTGCACTTCCTGCCTCATATTACTGCTTTGTTTGGAGAGGGCACTTGAAAAAACAGTGTGGCTAGGAGTGTGCTTCCGGAGATAACGGATTTCTCTAGGATCACTTACATGTAATCATTTAGAGGGGCGGGAACACCGTTTCTGTTGCTGTTCTACTTGTTAGAAAGCTGACTTTGGCTTTTTCTTTCAATTGATACTACATCAATAAGTTTTCTAGTTAGTATTTTATTTTATTTTTTTGAGGAGATATGTTGTTTCTTTTCCCAGGCTACCCTTCTTTCTGTTTTATTCTAAGCTATAGATAGATTTTGTGACTACCTAATGGTCAACAGTTTGACTCTTGTTAGTTCTTGGTACTGCAGGTGAAGTAATTAATGCCTTTTCTTGTCTTGTGGATGATGAAATGCAGTTTCTTGTCAGGTAGAATATGTAAGACTGCTGTGAAACTTCATGGGAAGAATGAGCTTGAAGCACTACTTAAAACAAAAAACCAATTTGGAGACATCTTGCGACTTTTCCTTTTTCATTGTCAAACCTTGTCTTCTTGTGTTTTAAGAAAATGTTTCACCTCCCTAAAAGCCAGGACTATCCAGGTTAATAATGTTCCAGGTTGGTCTTTTGCTTACCCTGAGGAAGAGGCTTCAAAGGTGCTTTTTGTTTCTTGGCCAAAGAGCTTGAGAAGAGCAATACCAAGATTTAAGTAGCCAGATGAGAAACCAGGTAGGTCTTAGAAATAGATATTATAATGCCTACAATTTATGCAGTAATATTCTGAGAATATGATACTTGTTTCATCTTCTTTTTCCACAAGGGGAGTAAACAAATGGGTAATTAAGTGGTATGATGGCAAGAGTACTGAGTCTTAAACTTATCTGGTGTGCTTTTCCAACAAGGGATGAGATTGGTAGGAGGAGGGTAGTTGATAGTAGGATAGGGAAGAAAAATTAAATTAGACAAGACATTTGGCTAGTCATGGATAGAGATGTCAAGATCCAAGCACCATCTGCTAGTACAGTTCATCAAAGCAAGATAAATCAGTAAGCCTTTCTGTAAAGCCAGATCACTTTCAGTTTCCTTCTCCTTCAGTGCCCTCAAATTCCCCTCATTTTTCTGCTCACAGCCAGTGTGGATGTGATTCCCAAGCCTTCTCACCCCCAGAGATTGGGATTCACTAGGTTTGGCTTAGGACAGAGAACTCTACATTTTTAACAGGTTTCCTGGGGCTTCTCTTGGAGACCTCAGAAGCATTCTTTAAAAAAGCCTGGATTCAACCTGGGCCCCAATATCTCCATAATTGGTCAGCCAATGAACAAACACCTACAGTCAGCATTGAGTGTTGGCTTACAGCCACACACATTGACTTGTCCTCTTATTACAACTTTGCCAAAATGGGAACAAATACATCTCTGTTTAGTTTGGGAAAATTAACTTTTTATTTTTATGAGGTTGCTAATAATAGCTGAGGATTATTGAGTGGGATGTGTGCTCTAATGGGCATTCTCTCAGGAAATCCTCAGAAACCTGGTCAAGATAGGTACTGTTTATTTTCTGTATTTTATAGAAAAGGAAACTGAGGGTCAGAGAGTTTTAAATGACTTGTCCAAATCACAAAACTAATTAGGATCAGAGCAGGAAGTTTATACAGGCAAGCAACTCCCATCTGCACTCTATTCCTGTTCTTAGTGGACCTCAGATTGAGAAATTGGTATCAAGGCCATGGCTGGGTAGTTTATTTGGTTAAAGCATCGTACCAATAATGCCAAGGTCCCATCAGGGCACATACAAGAAACTAATGAGTGCATAAATAAGTGGAACACCGAAGAGATGTTTCTCCCTCCCTCCCTCTCTAAAAATTAATAGATAAAAAAATTTAAAAGAGACATTAACAACAAAACGAAATTGGGAGAATCCAAGATGAAGGTATAGATAGATATGCTGTCTCTCCCTCCCCAACCAAAAACAGATACATCCACCTCAAAAGTAGAGATAACCAGAAATTCCAGGATATCAAGCTACACAGAAGTCCAACAGACTGAAGCTATAAAGAAGAAATATTCATCCAGACAGGTAGGAAGGGTGGAGCTGGGACAGGACACAGTTTGGCGGTACAGTTTAGTTGCACAGGCTTTGGCAGCAAGGCAGCTGCGGTGGGATGGTGACAGTGGCCGACCAGCAGGAAGCATAGTCATAGTAGGGATACCTGTTTTGTTTTGTTTTTTTTTGTTGTTGTTGTTTTAATTTTATTGTTGTATTACATCCATCCCCTTTTTGTTCCCCTCTGTCCCCCTCCCCACCCAACTATTCCCCCCAAAGGGGGGAAGAAATAAAATCACATTGCTTCTGACTGTGAAAACCAGTGGGGATTCGGGCAGAGAAAGAAACTGCCAGACTCTCAGCAGAGTCTATGTTTAGAGGGCCCCATAGCCCTAGAATGTGTACAGACCCACCCACTCCGGGAACCACAGCCAGGGCAACAGCTAGAGAGGCGCCAGTCCCATACAGGAAGTGGGAGTGCCTGGGAAAAGGGTAAATGCTGAGCACGCGGCATTGTTCTCTCTCAGACCTGTCCCACACATATAGTGCCACAATGTGGTGAACAGGGTCACCTGTACCAATGAATTTATAAGGCTCCGTCCCTTACAATGTAACAGGTGTGGCAGCTCTACCTGAGACACAGAAGCAAACACAGGAACCTGTCAAGTTGAAGAGACAGAGAACTATGGCTCAGGAAAGGGAACAGATCAAGGTCCCATTGGGCGAACTAAATGAGGAAGAAATATCCAGCTTGACAGATGAACAGATAACCAGCCTAACAGAAGCATGGTTTAAAATACAGGTGACTGGCTTGACATATGCTTAAATATGGCAAATGCAGAATGGAAGAAGGCAAGGCTAATTGAAACAAAGGAAAATACACACAAAACCAATGGTGAAAAGGAAAACAGAGTTCAAATTAATCATTTGGAATATAAGGAAGAAATTAAACAGTCAACCAGTACAAAAAGAGGAAACAAGACTTGAAAAAAGTGAGAGGCTTAGGAACCTCTGAAATGACTTTAAATGTGCCAACATCCAAATCATGTGGGTGCCAGAAGGAGAAGAGGAATACCAAGAAATTGAAAACTGGTGTGAAAAAATAATGAAGGAAAACTTCCCAAATTTGGTGAAGGAAATAGACATACAAGTCTAGGAAGCAGAGAGAGAGAGAGAGAGTCCCAAATAAGCTAGATCCAAAGGAGCACAAATCATAATAAAAACACCAAGATTAAAGAGAAAGAGGAAATCTTAAAGGCAGCCAAGAGAGTTACCTACAAAGGGGTTCATATAAGACTATTAGCTGATTTCTCAAACTTTGCAGGCAAGAAGGGACTGGCAAGTATTCAAAGTGATGGAAAGCAAGGACTTACAACCAAGGTTACTCTTCAGCAAAGCTATCCTTTAGAATGGAAGGACAGATAAAGTGCTTCCCAGACAAGGTAAAGCTAAAGGAGTTCATCATCACCAAGCCATTATTAA
Organism: Noctilio leporinus; assembly: GCA_004026585.1. Classification (NCBI taxonomy): domain Eukaryota; kingdom Metazoa; phylum Chordata; class Mammalia; order Chiroptera; family Noctilionidae; genus Noctilio; species Noctilio leporinus. The sequence continues at coordinate 56,827 of PVIW01001506.1, read as the reverse complement.
TAGGAAATGTTAAAGGGGCTTATTTAAGAAAAAGAAGATCAAAACTATGAACAGTAAAATGACAACAAACTCACAACTATCAGCAGAACCTAAAAAATAAAAACAAAAACAAACTAAACTAACAACCTGAATAGGACCAGAATCATAGATATGGGGATCATTGGGAAGGTTATCACCTAGGGTGGGGAAGAGAGTGTAATGGGGAAATGGTGCAGGGATTAGGAAACATAATTGGTGGGTACAAGGTAGAGGGGAGGAAATTAAGAACAGTAGAGGAAAGGGTGAAATCAGAGAACTTATACCTACAACCCACAGACATGAACTAAGGTTGGGGTGGGACTGTGGGAGGGAATGGGGGCATGGGTGGGGGGGAGCAAAGGGAAAAGAATTTGGGACAACTGTAACAGCATAATCAATAAAATATACTTTAGTTTTATTGTTGTATTACATCCACCTCCTTTTTCCTCCCTTGTCCCCTTCCGCACCCACCCACTCCCTACCAAAGTCAATCGCACTTGTTGTCCATGTCCGTGGTTCTTCCATGCTAGTTCCTCAACTAAACTGCTCCCCTTCTTTGCCTCCTGCTCCCCCTCCTCCCTCCTCTCTGCCCATTGAAGGTCTATTCATTGTATTCATGTAACTGGTCCTGTTTTGCCTATTTGTTTGTTTTTGTTCATTATTGTCCTGTAATAGGTGAGATCATATGGTATTTGTCTTTCACTGACTGGCTTATTTCACTAAGCATAATACTCTCCAGTTCCATCCATGTTGTTGCAAAGGGTAGGAGTTCCTTCTTTCTTTCTGCTGTGTAGTATTCCATTATGTAAATGTACCAAAGTGTTTTGATCTGGTCATTCACTGATGGGCACTTAGGCTGTTTCCAGCACTTGGCTATTGTAAAGAGCGCTGCTCTTTCCATAGGATTACATGGGTTCTTATCAGTTGATGTTTCAGGGATCTTCAGGTATAGTTCTAGTAGAGGAATCACTGGGTCAAAAGGCAGTTCCATTTTTAGTTTTTTAAGGAAACTCCGTACTGTTTTCCATAGTGGCTGCACCAGCCTGCATTCCCACCAACAGTGAACCAGGGTTCCCTTTTTCCCACATCCTCACCAACATTTGTTGTTTGTTGATTTGTTGATGATTGCCATTCTGACTGGTGTGAGGTAGTAACTCATTGTGGTTTTAATTTGCGTCTCTCTGATGGCTAGTGATGTTGAGCATTCTTTCATATGCCTTTGGGCCCTAGGTATATCTTCCTCAGAGAGTTGTCTGTTTGGGCCCTTTGCCCATTTTTTAATTGGGCTGTCTCCCTGGTGTTGAGTTGCATAAATTCTTTATATATTTTGGTTATCAAACCCTTGTCTGAGGTATCATTGGCATATATATTTTCCCATACATTTGGTTCCCTTTTAATTTTGCTGGTGTTATCTTTAGCAGAACAGAAACTTTTCAGTTTGATATAGTCCCATTTGTTTATTTGTTCTTTTATTTCCTTTGCCTTTGGAGAAGTATCAGTAAACATATTTCTGCATTTTACTGCCTATATATTTCTCCAGGACCTTTATGGTGGCACTGCTTATGTTTAAGTCTTTTATCCATCTTGAGTTTATTCTGGTGTATGGTATAAGTTGGTGGTCTAATTTAATTTATTTTGCATGTTGCTGTCCAGTTCTCCCAACACCACTTCATGAAGAGACTGTTTTTACTCCATTTTATGTTCCTTTCCCCTTTGTCAAATATTAATTGACCATAGAGTCCTGGGTTTATTTCTGGGCTCTCTGTTCTGTTCTATTGATCTATATGTCTATTCTTATACCAGTACCAGACAGTTTTGATGACAGTAACTTTGTAGTATAGTCTGATGTCCAGTATTGTGATTCCTCCTACATTGTTCTTCTTAAGATTATTGCTGTAGCTATTTGTGGGCGTTTTTGGCTCCATATAAAATTTTGAAGTATTTTTTCTATTTCTGTGAAGTCTGTCATTGGTATTTTAATTGGGATTGCATTGAATCTGTAGATTGCTTTGGATAGTATGGACATTTTAATTATGTTAATTCTTCCCATCCATGAACATGGTGTATGCTTCCATTTATTTGTATCTTCCTTTATTTCCTTCTTCAATGTTCTGTAGTTTTCTGAGTACAGAAAACTTACCTCTTTGGTTAAGTTGATTCCTAAGTACTTTATTTACTTATTTTTGTTGCTATGGTAAATGCAATTTGTTTTCTCAGTTCTATTTTTGATGTTTCATTATTGGTATACAAAAATGCTTTTGATTTCTGTATATTGACTTTCTATCCAGCTATTTTGCTAAATTTGATTATTAGGTCAAGTAAGTTTTTGGTGGAGCCTATCGGGTTTTGTATGTACACTATTATATCATCTGCAAATAATGCCAGTTTGACTTCCTCCTTTCCAATTTGGGTACCTTTGATTTCTTTTTCTTCTCTGATAGTTATGGCTGGAACTTCCAAAACGATGTTGAACAGAAGTGGAGAAAGCGGGCAGTCTTGTCTCGTTCCTGATCTTAAGGGAAAAGCTTTTAGTTTTTGCCCATTGAGTATGATGTTGGCTTCAGGTTTCTCATAGATGGCCTTTATGATGTTGAGGTATGCTCCCTCTATTCCCATTTTGCTGAGTGTTTTTTATCATAAATGGTTGCTATACTTTATTAAATGCTTTTTCAGTATCTGTTGATGTAATCATATGGTTTTTGTCTTTCAGTTTGTTGATGTGATGTATTATATTTATTGATTTACGAATGTTGTACCATCCTTGCATCCCTGGATTGAAACACACTTGATCATGGTGTATGATCTTTGTAATGTACCGCTGAATCCAGTTGGCCAATATTTTGTTGTGAATCTTAGCATCTATGTTCATCAGAGATAATGGCCTATAGTTTTCTTTTTAGTTGTGTCTTGACCTGGTTTTGGGATTAGAATAATATTGGCCTCCTAGAAAGAGTTTGGGAGTCTTCCCTCTTCCTGTATTTTTTGGTTGAGAAGGATAGGAGTTAGTTCTTTAAATGTTTGGTAGAATTCACCTTTGTATCCATCTGGTCTGGGGCTCTTGTACTTTGGGAGATTTTGTATTCTTCAATTTCACTAGTTGTTACTGGCCTATTCATGCTTTCTGCTTCTTCTGAGTTCAGTTTTGGTAGATTATACATTTCCAGAAGTGTGTCCATTTCATCCAGGTTGTCATATTTCTTGTCATATAGTTGTTTGTAGTAACTTCTTACCGTCTTTTGTATTTCTGAACTATCAGTTGTGATTTGTCCTCTGTTATTTCTGATTCTGTTGATTTGGGTCCTCTCTTTTTCTTGATGAGTCTGGATAAAGGCTTGTCAATTTTGTTTATTTTTTCAAAGGACCACCTCCTGAACTTACTGATACTTCAGATTGTAGTTTTAACCTCTAAGTTATTTAATTCTGTTCTGATCTTGATGATTTCCTTTCTTCTACTTGCTCTGGGCTTTGTTTGTTGTTACTCCTCTAGTTCTTGCAGCTTTACATTACGATGTTTGTATAAGCTTCTTCTCTCCTTTTTAGGTAGGTCTGTATTGCTATGACTTTCCCTCTGAAGATTGCATTTGCTGTGTCCCATAAGTTTTGGGCTGTTGTGTATTCATTGTCATTTGTTTCCAGGAACTTTTTGATTTCATCTTTGATCTCATTGTTTACCTAGTCCTTACTTAAAAACATGTTACTCAGTCTTCACGAGTTAGAGAATTTTTGTTTTTTTCCCTTGAGGTTGGTTTCTAGTTTCAATCCATTGTGATCTGAGAAGGTGCTTGGTATGATTTCAATTTTCCTTTATTTGTGAAGGCTTGTCTTGTGACCTACCATGTGGTTTTTCTTAAAGAATGTTCCATGTGCATTTGAAAAGAATGTGTATTTTGCTTCTTTGGGGTGAAAGGTTCTGTATATATCAGTTAGGTCCATTTCTTGTAGAGTATTGTTTAATGCTACAATATCTTTGGTGTTTTTTATTTTGGAAGATATGTCCATTGTTGATAATGGAGTCTTAAAATCCTCTGCTATGAGTGTGTTTCTGTCTATATCCTTCTTGAAGTCCTGTAAGATTTTCCTTATATATTTGGGAGCTCCTATGTTAGGTGCATATATGTTTACCAGAGTTATGTCTTCTTGATGGATTGTTCCCTTAAGTATTATGAAATGTCCTCCTTTGTCTTTTTATGGCCTTCATCATAAAATCTGTTTCATCTGAAATAAATATTGTTACCCCAGCCTTTTTTTCATGTCCATTTGCTTGATACATAGTTTTCCATCCCTTCACTTTCAACCTGTGTCAATCTTTTGTTCTGAGGTGGGTCTCTTGAAGACAGCATATATGTGGGTCATGTTTTCTTATCCATTCAGTTACCCTATGTCTTTTGATTGGCGCATTTAATCTCCTTACATTTAAGATTATTATTGATTGATATTTATTGCCATTTTCCCCCTTTGTACCTGTGTTTCTGTCTCTCTCTGTTTCTTCATTTTTTTAAAGCAGACCCTTTAGCATTTCTTGCAATGCTGGTTTGGTCAAGATGCATTCTTTTAGTTTTCTTTTGTTTATGAAACTCCTTATTTCTTCTATTTTGAATAAGAGCCTTGCTGGGTAGAGTAACCTTGGTTGCAGGCCTTTGTTTCCCATTGCTTGGAATATTTTTTGCCATTCCCTTCTGGCTTGTATTGTTTCTGTTGAATAATAATTTGATAACCTTATCAGAGCCCCCTTATATGTTATTTACTGTTTCTTACTTGATGTCTTTAGGGTTCTCTCTTTGTCTTTGAAATTTGCCATTTTTATTATGATGTGTCTTGGAGTGGGCCTGTTTGGGTTCATATTCAGTGGGACCCTCTGTGCTTTCTACACTTATGTGCCTTATTCTCTTCTCAAGTTAGAGAATTTTTCTGTCATGACTTTTTTGAACAGATTTCCCATTCCTTGTGTCTCTTCTTCTGGTATCCATATGATACAGATATTATTGCGTTTGTTGTTGTCCTGCAGCTCTCTTAAAACCTCTTCATTCTCGTTCAGCGTTTTTTTCATTTTGCTGCACTGTCTTGGAATGTTTTTCTACATTGTTCTTCAGCTCGCTGATCTGATCCTCTGTTTCCTCTAGCTTGCTGTTTATTCCTTCTACTGTTTTCTTCAATTCAGAAATTGTGTTCTTCAGTTCCTCCTGGCTCTTACTGGTTTCTATGTCCTTTTTAATGCTGGTGTAGTTTTCAGTATGTTCCTTGTAGCTTCCCTGGAGTTTGTAGTTTTCTTTGAGCCGGCTGAGCTTCTCTATCATCATTATTTTGAATTCCATTTTTGATAGTTTGCTTGCCTTTGTTTCATTTAGTGATCTTTCTTGGGATTCCTCCCTTCCTTTTGGTGATGGACTGTTTCTTTTTCTCCCCATTTTTAGGTTTCATTGTAATCCAGTCAGACTGTGATCAACTGCCACGCTAAGGAACTGCTAGGCTGGAAGGATTGATTTAGTTGTGATCCTATTGGTCTGTGAGCACCAACCACCAGGCTCAGGTGCAGCTTGGGGTGATAGACGGATTCAGTTGTAAATCAGCTCTCAAAGTCAGGCCCTGCTGGGCTGTACAGAGAGGTTCAATTGTAATCCAATGGATCAACCACCAGGCTCAGGTGGCACTGGGCTAGACAGCAAGATCCAATTGTAATGCAATGAATCTGATTAACCACCAGGTTCAGGTGGCACTGGGCTCTACTGAAAGATTCTATTGTAATCCAGTGAATCTTTGATCAGTTGCCAGTGTAAGGGGTCTTTGGGCTGGACTCAAAAGATTCAGTTGTAACTCAATGAGTTTATGATCAGCTGCCAGGCCCAGGGGCCACTGGGCGGGACAAACCAACTCAGTTGTGAACCATTGAATCCACGATCTGCCACCAGGCTCACTCGCCACTGTATGAGCTGACTGCCTAACCCAGCTGCAAATCAGAGAGTTTGTGATAAGCTGCTGCCCATGTGCTCCTGAGTGAGAAGGACTGATTCTGTTGTAAAGCAGTGAATCCATGATCAGCCACCAGGTTTGCACGCCGCTGTGTGGGGCTGACTGACTGACCCAGCTTTAAGTCAGAGAGTTTGTGATCAGCTGCGGGGCCCAGTCACTGCCGAGTGAGAGATACCTCTTCAGGTGCCAATTATTGTATCTATGCTCAGACAGGACAGGGCAGGAGAGGTTTATTTACATGTAAATCAAAGAATTGTGATCAGGGGCCAGGCTCAGGCACTGCTCAGCATGGTTATGAGGACCCCCATAAGGAAGCCACTGGGTGCAGTGCAGTCCACAGAGGTGTGGGTGATGAGTCAGCACTGGGATCCCTGCAGACGCTTCCCCACTTCTCTCCTCCAAGCCACCACCACAAACTCTCCCCACGCATCTCCAGTCCTCTCTGCCCTCCCTCTGCTGGAGCCCAGGGTAGGTGGGTCCATGTATTGTCGCTGTGGTCACCCTAGTAGTTCTCTGTCTCCAGTGCTCTCTTAGGCCAGCAAACTCCATGGCTTTCCGCCCTTCTCAGCTGGAGGCTGCTCTGCTCTCCGCTGTGATGCTGGAGGCTGGGACACCCTGCTGGGGGAACAGCACCCCACCCTTCTCAGGTGGAGTTCTGGGCTCTGTCCCTTCGGCTGCTGCCTCTGGTGGGGTCCCAGCCAGCCCTCCTGTGTTTCCGCAATTCCTACCAGTCACATTGTGATGCAGCGGCCTCTTCTGTTCTATCCCTGGTTATAGGACTTCTTTCCAGCTGGTGCTCTGTTGGTCATTCCAGCTGACTTTTCCTCCAAAAAAGTAATTCCAGATGCGACCTGGGAGGAGATTGGTGTAGCTCCAGTTACTCTTCCACCATCTTGCCAGAACTTTCAATAAAATATACTTTAAAAAAACAAATTGGAATCATAGTTACCCTTGGTTCAAGACTCCTTGGGGTCATGCTAACTACAAGTGTACTGTCTTTGGAGCCAAACAGCCTTTTAAACAAATATTTCAGAAACAAGCCAACTTAATTTTTTGTCGTTCTTTTTATTTGTGGTAAAATACAAACAAAAGCTTATCCTCTTAACTACTTTAAGTGTATGGTTCTGTGGCATTAAGTACATCCACACTGTTGTGAAGCATCACCAACATCCATTTCCAGTACTCTTTTCATCCTGCAGAAATGAAACTCTATACCCATTAAATAATAATTCACCATTCTCTCCTTCCCCTAATCCCTATCAGCCTCCATTCCACTTTCTATCTCTGATAGTCAGCTTTTGTGTTTAGAGTATGCCATTAATCTCCATAGCTACCAGCTTTACTATTGATTTTTTTTAGATAAAAATATTACAAATCAAACCAGGATTTATACACATATAGTCAGTGTTGAAACATGAAGTCAAAGATACTTGAAATAGAATTTAGCCCTGCCTTAAAGAATGAGAGATTGGATTTCTTAAAGCCCATGAGGTCCAACCTACTATATAGAACTAGATTTATATTTGGTGACTTGCAGATAAGAAAACTGCACTGAAAGGAAAAACAAGCCTTATAGTTGGCTGTTTCTTTACCTCTAGGGAAGGCAGTTTCTTTGGAAAATAAATATATTTTCAGTCACATGAATTCATGCAAATTGCTGCATCAGACTAAAATCCATTACACTCAGGAACTTAAATAATGGAATTTTATATTTTGGGATGCTCTGGGCAAAGCAAAACATATGCTAAAAGTGCTGCTTATGAAAGCCGAAGCCCCACTTTTTCCACCCATCAGTTTTTTAAATGAATTGCCCACAGGTTACTAACACTTAGAAAACTGAATTGTATGGTTATGTAGGTATAATACTTTCATTTCAAGCATTTGAAGTTCCAGTTCCCCCACCTTTTCCCTTCGTCTTCTCTTTCTGGGAAAATTCTGAATATTGAAATTCCTTAACCTAGCTTCCCATCAAGGTTGAGGTGTAAACACTGCTGGCCTCCTGAAACAACCACAGCAAAAATTAATAGACTATAAAACCCAGAATTGTCAGAAAATCAAGCTACATGGAAGTCCCTGTACCAAGAAATTAAAGAATTCACATTCATCCAGGTGATAGGAGGGATGGAGAGGAACGGAGGCATGGAGATGTGGAACAGGCAGTCCCACATAGATTCCATCAACCTGGTTCACATAGGTTGCCCTGCCCTGGAGATTACCTAAGGCTCTGTTCCATTCCAACTTACTGGTATGCTTTTCTATTATAAATCGGCCACACTACTAAGACAGCGTGAAAGCAGCTGTATGTAATATACAGCAACAAATAAGCCCAAATGAAAGAACAGAACAAAACTCCAGAAAAATAACTAAACAAAATGGAGATAAGCAATCCTATCAGATACAGAGTTTAAGAAAACAACAAACTGGGGCCCTAGCTGGTGGCACAGTGGATAAGGTGCTGGCCTGCGAACACAAAGGTTGCTGGTTCAATTCCCAGTCAGGGCACATAACCAGGTTACAAGCCAGGCCTCCAACCAGGTCTGTAGCTGGAGGCAGGAGAAGGGCAACCATACATTGATGTCTCTCTCTCTCTCTCCCTCTCTCCCTCTCTCTGAAAATAATAAATCTTTTTAAAAATCAAACTGTTACTTAGATTGCTCAAGGAATTCATTGGGTACTTCAATAGCATAAAAAAGATTAAGGCAGAAATGTTACATTCATCACTGGATTATCGCAATCTATTTGAGTATCTGTCTTCTCTACTAGATTGTCAGGTTTTAGAGACTGCAGCCATGAGGGGAGATCCTATTCTAGGAGGTTCGCTGTGTAAGAAAGGTGGGTATTCTTCCTTTAGCCATGAAATCTCCTCAGGGAGGCTGGCCTTTGCAATCTTAACTAAAGTTGCAACCTTCCTCAATACTAATCCTTCTTCCCTGCTTTGACCATCCTCACCACTACATATTTTACTTATTTTGTTTATTGTCTGTCTTCTCCCACTAGAATATAAGCTTCATGAGGAAAGGGATTGTTGACTTTTTTTTTTTTTTTTTTTTTTTTTAACTATCTGATTCTCACTGCAAAAACCAGTACCAGGTACATGGTAGGCATTCAGTGAGTATTTGTCAAGTTAAAGAATGCTTGCTTCATCTGCTTCAGGGAGTATAGTTGACCCTTAAACAATGTAGGGGGTTAGGGGTACCAACCCCCCGCCAGATGAAAATTCACATATGACTTTGGACTCCCCCAAAATTTAAAAGCCTTGCCCATAACATAGAGTTGATAAACATGGTTTGTGTGTTGTATGTATTATATACTATCTTCTTATAATAAAGTAAGGTAGAAAAAAGAAAATGTTATTAAGATAATCCTAAGGAGAGAAATTACATTTGCAATATATGTATTTTAAATCTCTATAATAGTGGATCCATGCAGTTCAAACCCATGTTGTTACAGGGTTAGCTGTATATGTTATGAGTGTACTGCCTGTGATTTTTTTTCCATCTGTGTGACCGTGGAGAGGGTACATAATTTCTCTATGCCTGAATCTCCTGTTTTGTAAAATGGGACTAATAGATTTACTGTACAGTTCTAATGAAGATTAAATAAATAGGCCTATATAACATTAAAAGAGTACCTGGTATATAGTAAATGTTCAATAAGTATTCATTGTTGTTATTTCTCCTTTTGGACATTCCCTTAGTATAGCTACATGTTTTTCTCTGAATTCCCAGATTCCAGTCTGATATTGCATGCTTTGAAAATATCAAATAATTCTTTTGTGAATGAATTATTCAAAACTTTTCCTTTATATTAATGTTTAGAATTTTTAACAATTACTATAGCAGTTTGTGTTTAAATTAGATTATGAATACCTAAAGGAAAACCATAACCATTACAGAGAAAAATGGGAACTTTAAACTTTAACCTTTATTAGAGCTGTAAGCCCACTCAGTGTCTGAGGTTGGAAGCCCCTTCATTTTTTGAGGAATATTGATTCTGTTACAGGATTCCAGGCTGGGGTTGGGCTGGCTAGTAGATCTGCTACTTTTCAAAAATTGGCACACAATATAAACAGTCTTGGATTTCTTAAAGTTGAGAAGTTTGTAGCTCCAGTTGTAAGAAGTTAATGCCAACAGCATTTGTTGAAGAGGCTATTTTTACTCCATTTTATGCTCCCCCACTTTGTCAAATATTGACCATAAAGATTTGGATTTATTTCTGGGCTCCCTTGTCCATTCTGTTGATCTATATGTCTATTCTTATGCCAGTACCATGCTGTTTTGATTACAGTGGCTTTGTAAAATAATTTGATGTCAGGTATTGTGATTCCTCCTACTTTGTTCTTCTTTCTCAAGATTGCTGAGGCAGCAGAAAGAAAGAACTTCTACCTTTTACAACAGCATGGATGGAACTAGAGAGTATTATGCTTAGTGAAATTAGCCAGGTGTGAAAGGCATGTACCATATGATCTCACCTAATACAGAGACTAAGAAACAAAACTAAGAAAATAGAACCAGAGGCATTGAAAACAAGGAACAGGTTAACAGTGACCAGAGGGAAGTGGGGAGGGGAAGAGGGGAAGAAAGAAGAGGAAGGATTTAGTCTAGGAGCTAGTGTAAATGACCCATGGACATGGACAACAGGGTGAGGATTGACTCTGGGAGAGGGGATGAGGTGGGCGAAGCAGGGGAGAGCAATGGGGAAAAATTGGACAACTGTAATACAACAATAAAAAAATGGAAAAAATTAAAGTTAATTCTAAAACTATACTGGAAAATATATTCTAACAAGCAAACTGAAATATCTCTAAAACTATAGTATTTATATCACACATACATTGTGATTCCTAAACTGCAAAATTATTATGTATAATTTTGTATAGAGAATCCTTAATATGGTTATATGTTTCAGTTATTCTAAAATACTTTTTATTTTTATTTTTTAAAAGATTTTATTTTATTATTTTTAGAAAGAGGGGGAGGGAGAGAGGCAGAGAGGGAGAAAGACATCAATATATGCTTGCGTTTTACCTGCCTCCAGTCACAGACCTGGTTTGCAACCTGGTTATGTGCCCTGGCTGGGGAATCGAACCTGCGACCTTTGGGTTCGCAGGCAGGTGCCTTATCCACTGTGCTACAAGCCAGGGCTAAAATACTTTTTATATTAATACTTTTTCTTTAAAAATATTTTAGGGAATATTTTTTTAATGGCTTCAACGTTTTTTGGAAAGGTTGCATTTTCCAATAATAAAATTGTTTTAGCTTCTCTTTTAACTCTGAAGAAATATTTGTATGTATCAGCAGTTGTTTGCATTTAAATAAGCCTCTTAGTAATTGCATAACACTGGGGCTGTGGTGTGGCCCTGATGAATGCTATTTTATATGCTTCTCAAGAATGATAAAAAACAAATATGTACTAAGTGGTAGAATTAACAGATAAAATTACTATGAAATTAAAGTCCACAGGGTAACAGAATTTTCCCTGAACAAGTTGCTATGCAGCACATGGTGTAATAATAGCAGTTCCAGCTATATTAGCAACAAAACTGTCATGTCAGTCCTATATCCTGTTTGTCTTCTCTTCCAGGGGGTTTCTGTTCTTAACAAAGCAAATGAAAGTGCCATATGTATTGCTGGTCCTCAGAAATGATCAGTTTCTTTGGTACTGTTTAATGCAGACGCGATTCTGCAGCAGTTACTCCCCAAGGTACCATGTGTCTTAAGGCATTTTAAATACTCTGTAGTATGTTTTCAGTATGTTGCTGCTGCTCTGGAAGAAAAAGTATACATAGTGGCTTACTTTTCCAGTGTGGTTGAAGCTGACATTTCTAATACATGAAGAGATTTACAGCAAATTTGTGTTAGTATTCTGGCTCTGCTACTTTACCGGAGGACTTTGAATGACTTAGTTTCCCTCACTGTCCCTCAACTTCCTCCTCTCTAAATTAGTGTGATAAAACCTACTTGGTAGTTTTGCTGTGGGGATTATTTAATGGGATTACATAATCTTGATTTATGTATTTGCTTAAGACAGTGTAGTATTGGGGTTAAGGATGCAGGCTTGAGAGTGTTGACATGCAAACCTTGGCTCTGTTCTTCCTAGCCACCTGACCTAGAAGAAATGAAATAATCTCTTTGTGCTTCAGTTTCCTCATCCATAAAATGGGGAAACGAATAGCTGCCTACCTCATAGAGTGGTTATAAGGAGTAAATGAGTTAATATGTATGAAACACTTTGAACGATACCTGGCACATACTAAATCTTCAATAGACGTTAACCATTATTATCATCATTATTATCCACTTCTCAGCATGCAATGTCAATGTTTGTTTTTATTGTGCTCACTGAACCAAGACATTTATATTTTTTGAGCCTAGCATATAGTAGGTACTTAATGAATTAATGAGTAAAGGAATACCTTTATGTTTCTCAGATTTACCCTTTACCCTGTCCATTTCCTTAGACACAATCTCTTTCTCCCATGATTCACATGGTTTTTGCAGGTATACTTACCATTTTTTCTAGAACAAAATTTTGAGATACTTGGCCTAAAAATCAAAACATTCTTGTTACTTCCAGGCTGTACTATTTACCATATTCTCATATTCTGCTTCATTTAGATGTTTGTCTTCTCCTCTCCCACTTAACTGTGAGGGAAAGGAATTTTGTTGTCTCCTTGCCTGGTCCTCAGAACTCAATATAGAGTCTGGGACATAGTAGGTGCTTGATAAATGATTGTTGAATTGAACAGTCAGGAGTTGAGTTCACGTTCCTCAAGATGGAAATAAAGAGCTGCCCTTCTAAACCAATAATAGTTTCAAGATTATTAGGAGCTGTTGGAATCTGAATCTGACTTGTTTCGAACCTCACATTAGGTGCAGTATCTATGAGGAACGAGCCAGAAATAAGACATTTGAAAGAATTGCGTTTCATAAATGGAATTTATCCCAAGTCTTTAAACAGTAAAATGGATTGGAAATAACTCATTAGTGCTTTGCAGTTACTGGGCAAGGAAAGCTGGCATAACAGTGCAGTTTTACTCTCATTGCATCTCCACCTGGAGCAGCATGGAAATACTTTCTCTAATTAGAGTCATTAAAAGTCTAATGAAAATCTATTTTTAAAAAGCCTTTCACATTTTCTTCTGTTAAGCAGTTTCTTTTCAATTTGTGCCATATATGCTGTTCATAATTGCCACTTACATACTCTACTGACTTTATACAATTGGTTTTATTTTTTTAATGTAACTAGACACGTGTGAAATTTTGTATGTAAGAAGAGGCCATTCTTTATTCAGTCTGCTAAAGATACTCCTTTTACTGTTCATGTGAGGATCGATTGTCTGCCTTCTGGTAACACATTAAGGCTGCAATGTTTGCCTAGTTATAGGAATGTGTAGCTTTTTTCCTTGATTGACTGTATTATACCATATGGGTAAATCCAATCCTGGTAGAAAACTCCCATTTTAAAATACATTAAAAATAAACTTTTGTATTTTAAAAATAAAAAGGTATGTTTTCAAAGACAGGAAATTGTTTTCTCTAGACTGACTTAACACATTGTATTTTTTAAAATGTAGTTATCTGCAAGTTTTACTTTCTAAAAATCAAAGTTAAAAAGTACCCACATCAGTGACTGGGTTTCTCTTTGGGGTGTTGAAAATTATCAAATTAGATTGGTAATGTTTATGCAACATGAACAGAAAATTTTTTGGCATTTGTAAACAAATGAATTCTATTGTATGTGAATTATATATTAAAAAACTGTTATTTTAAAAAGGTACTCATGTTTACCAGCTCTACCACTTATTGTATGGCCCTGAGCAAGTTGCTTTCCTTTTTGTGCCATGCCTTTCTCCCCTGTACATGGTGGTAATAATAGTACCTTCCTGATGGGCTGGTTGTGGAGACTAAGTGAGTATAAACATAAAGAGTTTAGAATTGTGCTTTGGTATGTAAACCCTCAAAAGTTAATGGTTGTCATTGTTTTCCTATTGTTTGTAGAGCTGTGCATTTCAGTTTGGCAAGTTAGAGCTATGGGAGTGTGGGGGCAGGAACCAGTTTATGAAGGTGAGGAAGTAGACAATAGCCGGTGCATTCTTTTGAGGAGGATCCTCATTTATTAAACAATTGCTTATTGACCACCTGCCCTATGCCAGGCCCTGCTGTAGGATAATGTATGCCAGGGAACAAAACCAAACAAAAACTCCAAAATCCCTGCCATAAAGCAGCTTACTTTATACCAGGCCTACATAAGGAGGGAGAGAGATAAGGCTGGAAGAGGGTACTTTATCAACAGAAGTATGTGTGTGCTTGCATATGTGTGTGTTTAAGAAAATAAGGATTTAAGGATTTAAAGTAAGAAACCATTGGGGGATAGAAAGTAGAGAGAGATTACATGGTTGACAATATAGGAAAGATGAGTTAATAATTGGGGCAAAAAGATGGGAAGATGGAGATCAAGAATATATGTAGAGGCTCTTGATCAGCCTTGAGCTGAACGAGATTCCCTCTTTTAAAAGTGGAGGGAAAGAGCCAATGTACACACCAGGGAAGTGTGAAGAAATGCCTACCAAATAACCCTGATTTTATAAGAGATGTAGGAGCAGGGTCACCCATAGAGAAAACCATGTAGTAAGAGACTTGGGGACAGTCGTGAAGCTTTGAAATCAGTACTTAGGGGTAAATGGAGAAGGAGAGGAACAGGGACAGTCAGTGAGAGGCTTACAGAGTAGCACTGAGGGCATCATTCTTCACATTAGTGTGGTTATACCAAAACTTCTCAGCTTCCTTCGTGCAGGAATGAAGAAAGCAGTTTCTGAGATCCGTACTAGATTTTTAGAAAAGATTTGTATTATTTTTAGAGAGAGGGGAAGGGAGAGAGGCAGAGAGGAAGAGAGACATCAATGTATGGTTGCCTTTCACCTGCCTCCAGCTGCAGACCTGGCTGGAGACCTGATTATGTGCCCTGGCTGGGAATGGAGTCAGCGACCTTTGGGTTCATGGGCTGGCGCCTTATCCACTGTGCCACCAGCCAGGGCCAGGATTTTGGATTTTGTATGTCAGTTATGACAGAAAGCCAGGTTGGGAAGGAACTTAAAGAGCCTGGTAAGCTCCATGAGTGAACATGGTGTTTAAAAGTCATAGGGAAAGTGAAGGTAAGGACTTTAAGAAACTGAGGATTGGGATCAAGACACTAGAAGTTTTACAGAAAGACTCATAATAGATACAGAGAAAAGACTGGTGGTTGTCAGAGAGGGGAGTGGCTTAGGGGTCTTGGTAAAAAAGGTGAAAGTATTGAGAAGTACAGATTGATAGTTACGAAATAGTCATAGGAATGTAAAGTGTGGCGTAGGAGATATAGTCAATAATATTGTAATAATTATTTATGGTGCCAGGTTGGAGTGGAAATATCAGGGAGAAAAATACTTTGTGAAGTATATGATTGTCTAACCACTGTGCCAAACACCTGAAGCTAATATAAAATAATATATATACTGTAATTGAAAAAAAAAAGACTACAGATTTTCTAGAGGTACCCTAGTGGGAGTAGAAGCTGAAAAGCTGTGAGGGGGGTGTGTGAAGTGAGAGCTGTTGTTTTTCAGGGTGTCAGAAATGAAGCAGTAGGTATTAACCAACCCTAGTCTGTCACCATAGAGTAGTAGTTAGCTAGAGCAAAGGTGCAGATCCTTTGAGCAGAAGATTTCTAGAACTTGAAAAAATCTAGGTTTTATTGGCCATGTAATATATGTTCATTACCTCATATAGTTACAAATTTTTTAAAACAAATTTTTGGCAAATTTTAAATTTGCCCTAGGAATGAATGAATAAAGGAATTTCTTCATAGTATTTTAGGGTCATCCTCAGAGCCCAAATGGCGCTCTCACTATAGAAGCTGGATGATTGAGTCTTTATTCATATAAATAAATTTATTTACATATTTATAAAGAAAAGAAATAATGATGACAAAAGTAAACCTTGGTAGTTATATGGTGGATTACATTATGCCACAGACAGTTGCTCAACCCAACTTTGTTTCAACATTTACAAAGCCAGTTTTGATACTAGGTCTTTGATCCTGATTATCAGATAGACCTCAGTCAACTAAACCAAGCCCAGAGATTTATAGCCATTTACACCACAAATCTTACAATTAAGCTATTTACAAATTCTTTGGGGCAGAGGGATTATTTAAGAAGGAAATCTCATGTTTATGGGGTTAGAAACAACTGAACAATAGTAAAATTGAAATCCCTTAGAAAATGTTTCTCCTACTTTTATTATGTAATATAATATACCAGTTGACAGCTAGAGATTATCTGGGTTCATGCAAGAGGTGCTTTTTCTTAAGGTTGTGATGTATGGCCTTTTACTGTAAATCTTCAAATATAAATGTATAAGACAACCTTATTTTTGAAGGTTCACATTACAGTTAGAAGATTTACAATGAAATTAACATGATAGAGATTCTTACTCAATTGAGCAATCGGTATACTGACCTACAACTTTCTCCTTGCTCTAGGAGTTTTTTTTTTAAGATTGTATTCATTATTTTTAGAGAGAGGGTAAGGGGGGGAGAAAGGCGGAGAAACATCAATGTATGGTTGCCTTTCACCTGCCTCCAGCTGGGGACCAGGCTGGAGACCTTGCTTGCAACATGGGTATGTGCCCTGACTGGATATCAAACTAGCAACACTTGGGTTACACGCCGGTGCTAAATCCACTGAGCCACACCAGCCAGGGCCTGTTTCTATAACCTAATTATTCCCCAATTTGAATCCATTGAAACATCAAAAATGAATGGGACAGGCTATTTGGCAAACATACACATGTTTGAAAAATGATTGCAAAGATGTTTAAGGATTTTAGTTGTAATGATGAAAACTTAGAAAAGCAGAGAATTGGTGCTAGTGTTTTCTTACCAGGAGTGGTTATTTGGAAAGACCTACCTTGGGTCTTAAATAGAGAAAATTTTGGATAGAGGCAGTAGTCTGAAAGGTGACTACAATATTAAATGTCATCTTTTAGAGTATTTTATTTATAAACTTTATTGAGTGCTCCAATGTTTAAAAACTCTAATGTATGTTTGTACTTAGTGTTAGGCCAGCCCATCAAATTCTCCTCATTTTCTCTACTCACTTGAATACATGAACTAGATTGAGATGCCTTCCATTGCTCCACCCTTTATTTATATACTCACATTTTTATCTTAGAAATTCCTACTGGAGAGTATTATGCTTAGTGAAATAAGCCAGTCAGTGAAGGACAAATATCATATGATCTCACCCATTACGGGACAATAATGAGCAAAACTAACAACAAGCAAAACAGAACCAAGTATATGAATACAAGGAATAGGCCTTCAGTGGTCAGGGGGAAAGGGGTTGCGGGGAGGGCGGAGGCAGAGGCAAGAAAGGGGAGCAGCTTAGACAAGAACCTAGTATAAAGGAATCATGGACATGGACAAGAGGTGGGATTGACTTCAGGGGGAATGGGTGGGTGGGGAGGGGGACAGAGGGGAGCAAAAAGGGGATGGATGTAATACAACAACAATAAAATTTAAAAAAATAATTCCTGATCTCTCCTGATATTAAAAATACATTACTTTAAACATTTATTAATAATAAACATATTAATGAAAAGGCAGAAAATTTTATGGTGTTTTTTCCCCCCACATCTCTTAAAAGCAGAAGTTCTGGAAAGGGTTACTGATTGCATTCTGTCCCATATTGCACCCGGTTATGAAAATTAAACTGTGGGGCCACTGCTGGTTGGTGAAAAGCAAGACTTGATGCAGGGGTACCAGCTGGGAGCCACGTTTTAGGAATGGGAAAACTGAGGCTAAGAGTGGGAACTAAGACTTGGAATTGGCTCTCTGGTGAAGTAAGAAGCCTCCTTCTTACTTTTTAACAGAGGAATGATAACTATCACTGTGCTCTTTAGATGCTCTTTAAGCATTTGTTTCAATTAAAAGGAAGGATAGCCCTGGCTGATGGCACAGTGGATAAGGTGCCGATGTGCAAACCCAAAGGTTGCTGGTTCGATTCCGAGCCAGGGCATATAACCAGGTCTCTAGCCAGGTCTGTAGCTGGAGGCAGGTGAAAGGCAACCATACATTGATGTTTCTCTCCCTTCCCCTCTCTCTAAAAATGATACATAAAATCTTTTTTAAAAAAGGAGGGGTGGATCTTGGTTTAGGGGATCTCACAAATACACAATCCCTTGTACATACATTATTTGATTTCATTTGGAACAAAATGTAAACTAGGTGAATGTCTGAAGCAAGGTTTAAACTCGTGGTCCCTCTCTTTGTCCAAAGCCACTTGCTGCTCTTAACCACCCTCTGCCCCTTAGTGAGGAGGCTACCAGGGCAGGATGGGAGATTCTTCATACTGTCTGCTTGTATATGTGATGTCTTCCCACTTCCAGCAGGTGTTGTGGAGCCATGTGCTAGTTCATAGTTGTGTGCATTTGGTTACACATGCTGTTCATTTCGGCTTCCAGTTTAGTGCCTTACTCAAGAGTTCTCCACTCTGATACTCTCTAGACTCCAGTCCTGAGCTTTTTGAAGTTGACTTTAGTTTCTTTTTTGGTAAGCATTTTGAATGGGAGAAATGTCTTCTAGGTCCATTGAAGTCCTGAGTGAAGCCGCAATTTATTATTTTGTCTCATATTTGTATGTTAATTAAGAACTATTATCTGGTCAGCAAAACACATCGTTTAAAAAATATCCATGATCATTTTGATTTTGTAAGCATACTTCCTTTCTCTCTGCTTCCTTTTTTTTTTTTTTGTTTTAATTATTATTTTTAGAGAGAGGGGAAGGAAGAGAGGCAGAGAGGGAGAGAAACATCAATGTATGGTTGTCTTTCACCTGCCTCCAGCTACAGAGCTGGCTGGAGACCTGGCTTGCAACCTGATTATGTGCCCTGGCTGGGAATCGAACCAGCAACCTTTGGGTTCGCAGGCAGGCACCTTATCCATTATGCCACCAGCCAGGGCCCTGCTTCCATTTTTATTTGTTACAAATATGTTCACGCTGATTTCATTTGTGCTACTGCGTATCGAGTGTAATAACCCTATAAATGTATTTCAGTTATTTGTTTCAGGATATTTTTTTACATTGGCTGTTTTTGTTTTTATTTCTGGTGGAAGCAGCTGATAGGAGGCAGCAAAGGAGTTTGCTATTTCCCTGTGAGATTGATTTTATATGTATATATGTATATATATACATATATATTTATACATATATGTAAATAAATAGTGACTAATATTGTTTATTTACTGTGTAAAGGCACTGTTTCACAATTGCCTTAGCATTAACATCAACCTCATTTGTACAGATAGGGAAACTGAGGTATGATATGGTTAAAACATTTGCCCAAGGTCACTTAGCTAGTAAGTAGCATAACCAGGATTTGAACCGAGACATCTGGCTCCAGAACCCACACATTTAGCCAGTATGCACCTCATACTTGCCATCTCTTTCATGGCCACTTTGAAACAACCTGGTAATTGCCAGGCTCCATTAGAGAAGGTCATTAGAGTAGCAAATGTCAGAATGCCTCTGACTTTTTTAGCATTAAAAATACCACCATTAGAAGATGTTTATGAAGCAGTTAAACATTGAGAGTCTGGCCTTGAACAAACTATATTTTCATCTTAGGTTATAGCTTGATTCTTGGTGATCTCAGATGGCTCTAAATGGTACTCTGACTTGGAGGCTAGGTTGGTTTAGTGAAATGAGTGAACCATATCTGTTTGCCTGTAATCTTTCATCATTCTGTCCGTCTGTCCTTCTATTTATCCACCTACAGAATTCTACATCAGCTTATAGCATAGGCAGAGGTGTTGCTTATCCTTACAAAGGGAGCAAATCCCAAATGTATATTAAGAGAGTAAGACACAGATCTCCCAGGATCACTGGCTAATCACCTTCAGAGGGAAATAGAGCTGTAAAGGTTTGTGAATTTTATATATCTACACCCCTCCATATGTTACAGTCTCTTAGGTTTCTGAATCTGGTGAGGTTGAATCTTTTGTTTACTTTCAAGGAGACTAATTCAGGTAATTCCAGTCTAGGAGAGCAGCAGTTTGGAATAAACTTGAGACATTTAGGGAGAAATGAGAGAGAAGACCAGTTTGGTGAGAGCAAAGCCATCTTGCTGGGGATTGCTGGCAGAAAATGTGGTTAGAATGACTGGGAAAGGTCAGGCTGTGTTCGAGTCGTCCTGAAACCAAGCACACAGCATGTATACGAGGCCTGTCTTGAAAGTTTTAGTTGTGCAAACTTTTAATTATATTGACATTGACTTGACACTTTCGGGACACACCTCATATGACTGAAAATAAAATTCTCTCGTCATTTTATCTGAATTCTAGTTTTGGAGCATGGCATGCATAAGATACATAAGACTTAAAAATTATAAATACCAATATTATTTTACTTATATGTGGAATCTAATTAACAAAATAGAAACAGAGTCACTGATGGACACGAGGAACAGACTGACAGCTGTGAGCGGAGGGTGAAAGGGAGACTGGATAAAAGAAGGTGGAGGGATGAGCTAAAGAACATGTGTGCATCACCTATAGACAGACAACAGTGTGGTGACCCCTAGAGGTAAGGGAAGGTGGGGCCTGGGTAAAGGATTGCAAAGTGTGGGGGAGGGTATCTGTACTAATGCCAACAATAAAAATAAAGAAAATATTTTAAAATGATTTTGATCGTATTCTGAGGCCAAAATTACCTGAGGCGTGGACATGCATTAACCTGGAAATCTTCCAAGACTAACTCTGTCTGGCCCTAGTTAACCTCTGCATTTCAGCAACCTTGATTCTTCCTTCTTATTTCTGTGTTTACTTAGCAGTGTGCTGCAGATGTATTTATATACTTTCTTCACTTAAGTCCTACTTGTGTTCTTCCTGTGAATCCAATGGGACTGTACCTCAGGAAGTATAGGAACTGGGGTGCAGCCCTGTCAGTAAGAGGTAGAGTCCAGGGACAAGGAGGTAAGTGATTGGGATTTATTCCAGTCTCCCCCTGTTTGCTGACTGATGACCTCCCACAATGGCAAAAGGTGAAAAAGTGAAAGAGGGGGAAGAGTTACTGACTGGCATGGTGGCAGGGGGGAGGTAGAGGGTAAAGAATTAAAAATCTGCCAATATACTCTGAACTACTCAAGATACTCGAGGGCCCAGAGAGCCATGGGCTCATCTTTACATTGTAACCTGAGATTTCCCAGTCCCAGGAACCTAGTTAGCTAGGGAAACTAGGAAAAAAGGTTTTCCCCAGGGAAATCAAATCACTATTTATATTAAAATTTTTTATTACTTTAAAAATATTTTATTATTTTTCAGAGAGAGGGGAAGGAAGAGAGGGAGAGAAACATTAATATATGGTTGCCTTTTACCTGCCTTCAGCTATGGACCTGGCTGGAGAACTGGCTCACAACCTAGTTATGTTGCCCTGGCTGGGAATCGAACCAGCAACCTTTGGGTTCGCAGGCCAGCTCCTTATCCACTGTGCCACCAGCCAGGGCCAATCACTTTTTAAAAAAATAATTTGTTAAGTTCTATTTATTAACTCCAGAGCGAGATGGGGTGTGTGTGTGTGTAAAATATTTTTAAAACCTCATTTTTGTGGTTGTTATATCAGAAGCTCAAAATGTTAAGTGGAAATTTTGTGATTGAAATATACGAGTATCACTTATTACATGTTTGAACTGTTTTTCTACAACAGATCTACTGTAGTCTCAGCACAGGAATAGCAAAGGCTGAAGGGAGAAAATTCACATGTTTTTGAATAAGGATGAAAGGAGAGGTTTTGCTTACAGCTGTATTGCTCTTCAGTGTTGAATTTTAATATTCACATTTGTAGTTTTTTTCTGGACAAATAGCTTTCTTTCCCAACCCACTGTACTGATAGCCATTTCAACCTGCAGTCCTCCTTCCCTATCACACCTTAGCCTTTAGGAAATTCTTTCAAAGGAGGATATATTTGCTGTGATCAAATAGAAACAACAACTGGGAAATACCACTAGTCTTGTTTTCTAATTGAAGTGGAGTGTCTAGATTTTGTGTTTCAGGTTTTAAATTCCAGCCCTAGCTGGTGGCACAGTGGATAAGGAGCCAGCCTGCAAACCCAAAGGTCGCTGGTTCAATTCCCAGCCAAGGCACATAACCAGGTTGCAAGCTAGGTCCCCAGCTGGAAGCAGGTGAAAGGCAACCATACATTGATATCTCTCTCCCTCTCTGCCTCTCTCCCTTCCCCTCTCTTTAAAAGTAATAAATAAAATCTTAGTTAAAAAAATTACAAGCTGATTCTAGAAATAATGATGCTGATTTCATGCTATTATTTACTCATTTATTAGTAAACCCTTTGTGTAAGCTTTGTTACTAATTGTTACATCAAATAGTACAAATAACATACCTATTAATCTTTGAGATGTTATTTTTTATAATCTTTTTAAAGTTGGCTTTTTAAAAGATTTTATTCATTTTTAGAGAAAGGGGAAGGGAGGAAGAGAAACATCAATGTGTGGTTGCCTTTCAAGTACCCCCAACTGGGGATCTGGCCCAATGAACTGGCAACTCATTGGTTTGCAGTCCGGCACTTAGACTACCAAGCCACACTCAGCCAGGGTGAGATGTTATTTTTTAATACAATTATTTTTACTTCTGAAAAGCATAGGGATATTGTTATATTGTATGAATGTCCTTTGACAGCTTTAACACAGTTTTTTTTTTTTTGTTTTGTTTTTTTTGGTGGGACTCTGTATAGTTTAGTGATATTTTTCTTTGCTGTGCTTGCAGAGAAATCAGGGCTGGGAAAAATACCCTGCTCCAGTTTATGGTTATTAAATGAGGTAGTTTTGAAAAGAGAACAGCACATGGCTGGCTGATTTGAATCATGTCTGTCTTTGTCCTAGCTTCTGCACACCTAGCTAGGCGATAGGCCCTCCTGGAAACCTTTTACAACTTGTCCTTTTGCATTATGGCAGGTTATGTTCATGGAAATCAGAGTAATATAAGGTTAATATGATTTTAGTCACAGAAATAGTATTACATTAAAGATTACATTCCTGGTCTGATGCCTGATATTTTTTTTAAATAAAAATGACCACAACCACTGATTTTATTCAACTGTTTAATCAACTAGAAATGATGAATATGAATTCTCAGGATAAAATTGTCTGAAGGGTATGTAAATCAATTAACAAGACCTCACAATAGACAATTGCATTAAATTATGTTTAATGAGCTAAAGTGTCAGTAGATTATAAAGTTATTGTCATAATCATAGACTTGTTTTTATTGAAACAAATCAGAAGATTTAAAAAAAAAAAAAAACACTTTCATTTAGTATATTCTCCAGTTCCATCCATGCTGTCATCAAAGGTAGATGTTCTTTCTTTCTGCTGCATACTATTCCATTGTGTGACTGTATCACAGGTATTTTTTTTTAATTTAATTTTATTGTTGTTGTATTACATCCATCCCCTTTTTGCTCCCCTCTGTGTATATCACAGTTTTTTGATCCACTCATGCTGATGGACGCTTAGGGAGGAATTGAAACAACTATAAAAGAACAACAATTAAAAAAGGCAGATACAAATGGAGGAAAATACTTTCTACAGAGGCAGGGGATTCACAAAGGATTTCTTTCAGTACATGTTGACAAGAATATTTGAGGAGAATTTTGGGGAGATTTGGAGTGTGGTTTTTGAGAAGCTAAATGGAGGGTTTTTTCCTATCTTTACATTGCTCACTGTAAACTCCCTGTAGTAGACAGATTTGGAAAACAAGTTATTAGTCTCTTTTTATTTGAGCTTCCATTAGGAAAGGGTTTGGTGAGAAAATACAGTTGAGAGATCTGAATGGTGATTACAAGAAGGTAAAGAGGAGAGGGAAGAGTATTGCACATGGAGAGAAACAATGGTGTAGAAGCCTTGCAACAGGAAGGAGCCTGGGGCTCACCTTGAATGGAAAGGAGGCCAATGGGCGGTAACTGAGAAAGCAAGAAAGAATGTGTGAGCCTTGGGATAAGACTAGGTTGGAGAAGCAGAAGGAAGAGATATGATTGCAACACCTTGTAGATCAGAGTAAGGGTTTTAGTTTCTAGTTCTGAGATCAATGGGAAACCTTTAAGACAGGAACTGGAGGAGCGAGATGATCTAACTTGTGTTTTATGTAGTTGTTTTGTGGTCCTGTTTGGGTCAGATCACGTGTGCAGCCATCATTCTTGTCACCTAACAGGTTTGTTTAAGTATTTGATTAATGCCCAGTCACTGCCTATTATTCTAAACTCCTTAAAGGCAGGGACCATGTGTATTTTTTATTCATTACACTATTTCTAGTGTCTTGGGCATAGTAAGAGCTCAATAAATATATTGGTTGAATGGATGCATCAACCACATGCATTAACAACTTTGCCTTATGACCTGTTATAAGGCAAATGTGTTTCTTTTTAACTGATTTTATTTTATTTTTCCAAAGATTCCATCCATCATTTCCAGAGAGAGGGGAAGGGAGAGAAGCAGAAAGGGAGAGAGACATCACTGTATGGTTGCCTTTTACCTACCTCCAGCTACAGACCTGACTGGAAACCTGGCTTGCAACCTGGATCTTTTTAACTGATTTGACATAGCATAAAATAACCTACTTTAAAATAACAATTCAGCCCTGGCTGGTAGCACAGTGGATGAGGTGCCGGCCTGCGAACCCAAAGGTCGCAGGTTCAATTCCCCAGCCAGGGCACATAACCAGGTTGCAAGCCAGGTCTCCAGTCAGATCTGTGGCTGGAGGCAGGTGAAAAGCAACCATACATTGATGTCTCTCTCCCTCTCTGCCTCTCCCTTCCCCTCTTTCTAAAAATAATTAAATAAAATCTTTTTAAAAAATAAACAATTCGGTGGCATTTAGTACACTCACATGTTGTGTTAACTTCCAACCCTGTTTGATTCTGTAACATTTTAATCATCCCCAAAGCAAATTTGTCCCCATCTCCCCTCCCCCATCTCCTGGTAATCACCAGTATGCTTTCTGTTTATATGGAATTAGCTATTTTGAACACTTCATACAGATGGAATCATACAATATGTGCATGGCCTCTCTCACTTAATGAAATTTTAAGTGAGAATATTATTCAGGCGCACAAACATGAATAAACCTCAAAAAAATTACATTAAGTGAGAGAAATATGGAATAAAATACACACTATACTTTTATTCCTTTAATCAGTTGGTGGATTAAGGTTGTCTCCACCTTTGACTATTGTAAATACTGCTATTATGAACATTAATACACACAATTTTGTTTGAACATTTGTTTTCAGTTCTTTTGGGTATATATGTAGGAGTAAAATAAATGGCTCATATAGTAGTTCTTTGTTTTGTTTTTGATGATCCAACAAGCTATTTTTCACAGAGGGTGAACTATTTTATATTCTTACCAGCAATGCACAAAGATTCCAATTTCTTTAAAAAGCATCCCTACCAATACTTTTATTTTCTGTATCTTTTAAAAATTCTAACCATCCTAGAAGGGATGTTACCTTTAAAATACATGAATAAACCTCCTTTTATTTGCAATGAATATTTCATTGTTTGATACCTCATCATATTGTTGCTCAATGTTATGAAGAATTGTAGTGAAGTTCAAAGGCATGCGGGACTGAAATGGATTCTAAATCCATAAAATCTGTGTTCAACATCATTCTAGTGTATTGCCTTCCAACAAAGTCTTGCCATCTGTTAGGATAACCCCATCTTTTCCTCTTAGCTACCATTTTAGGATTGAATATGAGGTCCGAAGGTCTAATCTGACACCTAAACCTCCAGTCTTTGAGGACCATCTGTATATGCTGGGTTCTGCCATTTTTTCCACCCTTATCTAATGCTATTATTCATTATTTTCTGTTTATCAGTGTTTAGAAAGTTTTACATCATCTGAATTTACAAAATAGAGTAAGAATGGACTTAGAAATGTATTGACAGATTTGCATACACACCTGACTTTTATTTTTAATATTGCATTTCATTATTTTTAGAAAGAGGGGAAGGGAGAGAGGCATCAATGTATGGTTGTGTTTCACCTGCCTCCAGCCACAGACCTGACTGGAGACCTGGTTTGCAACCTGGTTATGTGCCCTGGCTGGGGAATTGAACCTGCAACCTTTGGGTTCGCAGGCCAGCACCTTATCCACTGTGCTACCAGCCAGGGCAACACACCTGCTTTTTATAATTGAAGCAGAGTGAAATGCATTGCAGTCAGAAGAATTGAGTCTTTGCGAACATTTAATTAACAATAAGTACTGGTCATAGTTAATCTGCTTGTGTTCCACTGAGCAACAGTCACTTAATGCTGTTTCATGATTTAGCTGAAAGAATTTTTCCTGTTCAAAGCTTGCGAGGTGTTTTTATTGTTAGCTGTAACTTATTATCATTGTGTGCTTCATAAATATCCCATTGCTATTTTCAGTCATACACTTGAACAGAACCTCAAACTACTGTCTTATTTGGTAAAAAAAAAAATTTTTTTTGGCCCTGGCTGGTGGCACAGTGGATAAGGTGCCAACCTTCGGACCCATTGGTTGCTGTTCAATTCCCAGCCAGGGCAACATAAACAGGTTGCAAGCCAGGTCTCCAGCCAGGTCTGTAACTGGAGGCAGGTGAAAAGCAACCATGCATTGATGTTTCTCTCCCTCTCTGCCTCAATCCCTTCCTCTCTCTCTGAAAAATAATAAAATTTAAAAAAATTACTATTATTTTTATTTTGGTTTGGGTGTGGTACGACCTTTAGTTGTGAGTAAGGTTTATTTTTGAAAAGTCACACATTTTGAATGTGTGTGCTTTAATAAAAATTCTTTCAGGTGGTTTTGTGTGTGTGTGTGTTTCATTTTATAGCAAAAACCTTTTGTTCAAGTAAAACTTGTAATTTTATATGGTTCATTCTTTTTAATTGCTCCGATGACTGTTAATCCTAACCTGTTTGTAACAATCTTTTTTGTCATTGATTTGAGAAAGATTTGAGAAGCATTGCTTTGTTGTTCCACATATTTATGCATTCATTGGTTGATTCTTATGTGTGCCCTGACAGGGGATCAAACCCACAACCTTGAAATATCTGAACAATGCTATAACCAACAGAGCTACCCAACCAGGGCCAATCCAGTTTTAATTCAAAGTTGCTTGTGCCTTCTGTGTTTTAACTTGAAGTTGTTTGTACTACGGCATGAATTTCATTCTGTTATTTTTTTTTTAAGATATTTATTTGTTTACTTTTAGAGAGAGGGAAGAGAGGGAGAAAGGAGAGAAATCGATTAGTTGCCTCTTGCACTCACCCTATCTGGAGGCTGGGCCCACAACTCTTGCACCCACCCCAATGGGGAATCAAACCAGCCACATCCAACCAATTGGGCCACACCAGTCTGGACATACCTCATTCTGTTTTATCAGAGCAATAAACTTGTTTCCCTTCAATAACAGGCACATTTGACAAGGCATTTATTTTTTTTCCATCTAAAGGTTATCATTAAATAAATTGTATTGCTTTAAATGGGTGACCTTAAAGCCTGAAAGAGCCACTATATCTTCTAATGTATCAAAATTAGTACCCTGAAGACACAGGAACTTTTACCTGGTCTTTGTGATTTCACCATTTCCTGTATTTCTCACTTCTTCCCCACTTTGAATTTTATGAATAAATTTCATCCTGAATACACTGTCATCTCATTGTATGTTGGTTAGTAAGTTATTCTTCATCCTTAAACATCTCTTCTCCACCCGTGGAAAGTATTTTTGCTTGGGTTTCTTTTGAGGGGGGGGGGGGGCGTCCAGGTAAAAAAATGTGGCAAATGAAAAAAAAAAAAAAATGTAGCAAATGGTACAATATCCATGATCACATTTCAAGGGTTTTTTTTTGGTTCTATTTAATTAAATCTTTATTGATTTGAGAGAGAGAGAGAGACATTGAATTGTCGTTCCACTTACCTATGCATTCATTGTTGTATATGTGCCCTGACCAGGGGTCAAAACTGCAATCTTGGCATATCAGGATGATGGTCTTAACTAACTGAGCTACCACATTTCAAGTTTTACTGCTAGAAGCTCGGGACCCAATTCCTCTGCATCCTCTTGATTAGAGTCTTTAGTTAAGCTCCCCTCCAGTTACCTAGGGACTTCCCTCAAGACAGATATACAGTACAACCAGTAGTAGAAGGCATTTAGAACCAAGATCTCGTTTCTTGTCTCTCATAATTAAGTTTAGAAGCAAGAACACACTCACCTGGGATCGTGGCCAGACACTTAATTTTCCTTATCTATTTTTGGCATACAGAGAGAGACGTTATCACAAATTTAACAGTTATCTCATATCCTTGAATACTTTGCTAGTATAGCTGACTGTGATTAAGAAATACATTAGAGTGGCAGTGCCCAAACTGTGTCATATAGAACATGATGTCATTGGATCTTCAGCAGTGTGTGTGGAGGGGTGAGATTTCTATGGCAAATGCTGACCAAAGATAAAGAGGTTTCTTTAAGATTTCTTAGAGCTCTTACTATATGAATGCATTGTGAATAGCTAGGAGGAGGATTATAAGAGCAGCCTTCCTTCCCCCTTTGATAAGGAACATCATTATCAACATGTTCCATATAATGTGATTTAGGAAACATCAAGTGATGTGTTCTAATATTCTTGACAGTTGATCTTATTTTGGACTTCCCAATAAGCAGTATTCAAAGGTATATTAAATTTTCAAGAACCAAACTACTTTTATTATACACAATCCATAAATAATGCCATTAAGCCATAAATAAGTCAGATATTCATTTGAAGTGCTCTTCTATGCTTCAGTATGTATACAGAAAGTTCTGTTACACTTCATACACATTGCTAATTTCTAATGTCTCTCTTAAGTACATTTTAGGAATAATTACAAACAGATCAGCCGTTAAATTTATAGCCAGCCACACACAATCTTTATAATATACAGGAGCTTTAAATCCAAAGCTTTGGGCAGAGAGAAGGAAGCTTCAGAGACATTGTCAATAATTTGTCAGTGCAGTTCCCAAGTGACCAAGTGCTCTATCACAAAGGGAAACATGTCTTTCTAGTTTTACTCGTATGGTGTGAAATCAACAGTTCCAAGGAACTCTAATGGCCGAAAACCTCCAGGGGAGTCCTGGAATGGCCCTCACTTAAGGTCAGACATGCCACCTGTCAGCCTCCCTGGCAAACTAGCCATCTCCATGTACACTAAGGAATGGTACTTTATTTTTTATTTATTTATTTTTATTGTTGTTGTATTACATCCATTGCCTTTTTGCTCCCCTCCATCCCTCTCCCCACCCACCCATCCATCCCCAAAGTCAATCCCACCTGTTGTCTATGTCCATGGTGGTGCTTTAAACACCAAGCACTCTGCCATTGGGACGTAACTCATCCTGCCCTTTGTACTGGGGTGACAGCAGACTTGCCTATTCTACCTCTTCTGTAGGGACAGAAATTTTCTTGCTTTAAATAAAACATCTGGCCCTGGCTGGTGTGGCTCAGTGGATTGGCGCTGGCC
The DNA here is from genome assembly GCA_004026585.1 of Noctilio leporinus. Taxonomy (NCBI): domain Eukaryota; kingdom Metazoa; phylum Chordata; class Mammalia; order Chiroptera; family Noctilionidae; genus Noctilio; species Noctilio leporinus. The sequence continues at coordinate 27,274 of PVIW01001506.1, read as the reverse complement.
TGCCAACACAAAGGTCACAGGTTCGATTCCCCAGTCAGGGCACCTAACCAGGTTGCAGCCAGGTCTCCAGCTGGAGGCAGGTGAAAGGCAACCATACATTGTTTCTCTCCCTTTCTTCCTCCCTCCCTGCCCTTCTCTCTAAAAATAATGAATAAAATCTGTAAATTAAAAAATAATAATAATAAATAAAACTTCTGAATTATGTTGAGGCCATTTCCTAGTCTGTGCTAGCCCATTCCTGGAGTTTTAATAATCACATCATTGGCGGTCCCCCCCCCCTTTTTTTTTTTTTTTTTAAAGAAAATTCTATACTGTTTTCCAGAGTGCCTGCACTGGTCTGCATTCCCACCAACTGTGTATGAGGGTTCTTTTTTCTTCATATCTCTGCCAGCACTTGTTTGTTGATTTATTTTGGGCAGATGTGAGATGACATCTCATTGTGGTTTTAATTTACATCTCTCTGATGATTGATGATGTTGAGCAATTTTTCCATGTCTGTCAACCATCTATATGTCCTCCTTTTTTTTTTTAAAAGATTTTATTTCATTATTTTTAGAAAGAGGGGAAGGGAGAGAGGCAGAGAGGGAGAGAGACATCAATGTATGGTTGCTTTTCACCTGCCTCCAGCCACAGACCTGACTGGAGACCTGGTTTGCAACCTTGTTATGTGCCCTGGCTGGGGAATCGAACCTGCGACCTTTGGGTTCGCAGGCAGGCGCCTTATCCACTGTGTTACCAGCCAGGGCCTATATGTCCTCCTTGAAGTATCTATTCAGGTTCTTTGCTCATTTTTTTTAAAGATGTTTATTTATTATTTTCAGAGAGAGGGGAGGGGAGAGAGGCAGAGAGGGAGAGAGACATCAATGTATGGTTGCCTTTCACCTGCCTTCAGCTATGGACCTGGCTGGAGACCTGGCTTGCAACCTGGTTATGTGCCCTGACTGGGAATCAAACCTGCGACTGTTGGGCTCGCAGGCTGGTGCCTTATCCACTGTGCTACCAGCCAGGGCTTGCTCATTTTTTTTTTTTATTGGATTGTTTGTCTTCTTGGTGTTTAGTCAGGTTGTTCTTTATATATTTTGGAAATTAAACCCTTGTCCAATATATTGTTGGCAAATATGTTTTCCCATGTACGAGTAGTCGTTTCTCTTTTTACTGATGTTTTCTTTAGCTCTGCAGAAGCTTATTAATTTGATGTAGTCCCGTTTGTTTATTCCTTTATATTCATTGCCCTAGGGGGTGTATTGGCAGAAATATTGCTACGTGAGATATATGAAATTTTCCTGCCTTCTGATCAAACAGTTTCACTGCTGGGAATATACCTTAAGAACCCAAAACCACCAATTCAAAAAAGTTGTGCCTCTGTGTTCATAGTAGCACTATTTACAATAGCTAAGATTTGAAAACTGTCTAAGTGTCCCTCAGTAGATGCATGGATAAAAAACAACTGTGGTGCATCAACACAATGGATTATTATGTAGCAGAATAAAAGGAGGAATTTCTACTTTCTGCAACAGTGTGCATGGAACTGGAGACTAATGCTGAGTGAAATAAGCCAGTCAGTGGAAGACAAATACTTATAAGGGCAATCTAACAAATTGAATAAACTAATGAGGAAAATAGAATCATGGAATAGACTGACAGCTATAAGAAGGGAGGGAGGAGCTTGGGACTTACTGAAATGAGGTGAAGGGATTTGTAAAAGGACATGTATGAAGGACCCATGGACTTATACAACAGTGTGGGGACTAACTGGAAGTAAGGGGTGAGTTGGGTGGAGAGAGGGGCAAAGGCGGAAAATTGGGGCAACTGTAATGGCATAAACAATAAAATATCTTTAAAAATAAAAGTAAAAGATTAGCATATGCATAGTTGGTTAATAAACCTTATCTCACATGAATAGCCTTTTTAGTCCTTTAAAGTGGTCTCCAGGTGTTGTTAATCCTACCTTAAGGAGTCTTTTTAAGTTATATCAGCATATTTTACTGTTAAAGAAATAGAGGCTCAAGTAACTAAGCCACATGTGTCAATGTTTCCCCAGGGTCTCCTCTTCCCTCGAAACCTTTCTAAAAAGCCTTCACCTGTAGGGTGGATACTTCCCCCCTCCCCCCAAGAACAGACGCTTCTTTAAGACATTATTTGCCTCGAGAAGTTGGCGGAAGACCTGTCATTTGAGTCAAGAAGTTGGCTATGATATCGTGGTTGAATGGAAAGCTGGCAACACTTCACTGAGGAAGTGACTAGAGTTGTGAGGCCAGAATCACAGCTCAGTGCCCCACTCCCTTGTTTTTTTTGCTATTCACCTCAGCTGTGCTTCACAACAGACACTTGTTTTTTACCTACCTCTCTTGATGGGGGCTGTTAAATGAAAATATATAGCCCGGTTGTGCTATTTAACTTAATTACATTTACAGCTTTGACTTTTGTTTCCTACGTAGTTTCCTTTCTGTATGATATTTAGCAATGCCAGGAAAAAAATGGATTCATTAGTTTTCACCAACGTGCTCCAGCACATACTTGAACTACTAGACCTTGCTAGCAGTTCACTTATTATCACTTTTGTAATAATGATGCTATCACTGAAATGGCAGACAAAAGTCTGGCACATCAAATACATCTTTTACTATATATATATATAAAAAAAAATATATATATATATATATATATATATTTTTTTTTTTTTTTTTTTTTTTTTTTTTTTTTTTTTTTTTTTTTTTTTTTTTTTTTTTTTTTTTTTTTTTTTTTTTTTGCTCTAGCCAGAATTTATCTCTGCAATAAAAATTCTCTGGTGACCTGCAGAGTAATTTTTGGATAGGAATTTGTCTCTTCAAGGTAATGATAGTGGTAAAGCATTTTTCAGCCTAATATCCAGTGGTTCTTTTCTTTGCTAGGCATTGCTGTTTGCTGCTGAGATAAAACTTTCTTACCTATGAGATTTCTAAAAACAGGAATATCTTCCAGCCCTAAGGAATGTCTCCACAAATGACATCTAGGCCTTATGTATATTTTGGCACACATTTTTGAAACTTCAAATGAATGGTATCACAGTCACTCTGTCAGTGAGGGGACGCAATGTATCATAGTGAATATCTAGATTTTATACCTTTTCCACTTATATGACTTACCTGCCTGGAACCAAAAGTTCAGTTGAACTTTTCCTCAGAAGTTTGATTTTTAGCCATTACCATGGTCCATTTATTGAAGGCATGGTCTAGAAAAAAACTTCAGAGGATGAGGAGAAAGTACTATGTGGTGCAAGATACTAATATTTTAAAATAATAATGCTTTAAAATCAAAAGTTACAAAGGCAAATCAGGTGCTTTGAAAAGAATAACAAAAAAGATGCAGAATGCTGTAACAGAGGTCAGTCCACCAGAGTGCTGTTTTGAGTCTTAAGGGATAGACCAGTCCTCCAGTGCTTCCTTTACCACCTACCTTGGACTACTACACAGACTTGCAAGCCACAGCTGTCTGTCTTCCCAAATTCTGGGAAAATTTACAAGGATCACAGGGGTTAGTACAAGATACTTGTTAATCTGCAGCAATTTAGCTGCCATTGTGTTAGGAAATTTTTGTGTGTCAGTATTCAGGTGGTCCCATCTTTCCTTCCTGCCTCTGCTGTTTGTAACGCAGTAGTTAGTATTTTATTCTCTTTAAGCCAGGTTGGACTTTGAGATCCTGGATCTCATTATATTTGCTTTGTTTTTGCATGTTGTTTTTAATCCCTTTCCCCAGGTCTACGGGAAATGTTTAGTTAGATTGTCAGTCAGCCTCACTATTCCTATCCTTAGACATTATGTACCTCCCAAATTAAATTTTAAAACTGTTAAGTTTTTGGAATGTCAGATAGTATGTTGAAATGGGTAGGGAAAGTGAAAAATAACTTCTGAGGCCTTGTAGACATATGTGCTCAGTTTGTGTGCATACGAGGTCTGTCTAGTAGGTATTCTGCCATGTAATAATGAAAAGTTGAGACATTTATTGAAGAAGATATAAGATACATAGTACATAGGATGATGATGCCTCAGTCCCCTTGAAAGAGAGCTACTTGGGACCTCACACAGTCCTCCCAGTCACTGTCAGCTGCCCCATTGTATTTTCCTGAATCTCATCGACAGGCTGAAATCTGTTACCTTTCAAAGGTAATTTTAGTTTTGGGAAAAAACAGAAGTTTGTGGGGCATCAAATCTGCACTGTGGGACTGATTTACTTGGGTGATTTGATGTTTAGGCCAAAAAAAAGAAACAACTCTGCATGAGATGTGATGCATGAGCAGTTGTGTTGTTGTAATTCAGCTGCCAATCACCAACTGCCCAAAGCAGCGGACTAATGAATTATCCCATCAGTTTTCATGGAAGAATGTTCAAGCTTCACACGAAATTTGATACAGATTCATCGCTCTACTTGCTCAGTCACTTTTAATGCAATGGCCACACAGTACACATGCTCACACAACAGCTTCTACCGCCTTCACTGACTAGTCCATTGAGGTCCTCATTGTTCATGCATGAGCATTTCAGTTCCCTCTCCTTGGCTGCTAGGGTACATAGATGTCACAAAAACTGTTCCTGTTATACTGACAAGGGCTGGACTTTTTCTGGATAGACCTATTGTCAGGCTATCCATTAGGAGAAATACTGTTAACAAAGTGGAGCCCCAGGATGAACTTTAAGAGCCTCAGGTTACTGTCTATAAATGGAGGAATCTCTGAATCATTAAAAAATATTTTGGCTCTGGCTGATGGCACAGTGGATAAGATCCTGGCCTGTGAACCCAAAAATCGCTTGTTTGATTCCCCAGCCAGGACACATAACCAGGTTGCAAGCTAGATCTCCAGCCAGGTCTGTGGCTGGAGGCAGGTGAAAGGCAATTATACATTGATGTCTCTCTCCCTCTCTGCCTCTGTCCTTTCCCCTCTCTAAAAATAATGAAATCTTTAAAAAATTAAGTAAATAAAAATTATTCTTGTAAGACTGTTTAATCACTAAATGCTTACAGCAGTTTATTCTATCTACATAACTATTAGTCATCCTGTAAGAGCTTTATTTCATCTTTAGAGCCCCATTTCTGTAGCAATGAGTTCCTTGGGGTGAGCGCAGAGTGTGGAGTGGTATCAGATTGGGAACACTAAACTGCTCTATAGATCACCTTTAGGTAATGAGAGTCTCTAATTGAGCTTCAAACAAGGTGTTCTCATCCAAGTCCTCATGGTCACAACTTTTTCCTAAGCCTTGAGCTTCCTGATTTAGGTATTTGTTTTTATAGAGCTTAATTTATTTTCTAGAGCAATTTCTGTTCAATTAAATATGCTGCCATCAGGTAATGCCTAGTTAGGGATAATCTTTGTGTCTAGGGATGTACTTAGGATATTGCATTGTCTTTTGATCAGGTGTTTGAGAGTTTCAGTTAATATGACCATAATTAAGCTTTAAAGGCAAGAAGATACAAAATGCCTTGTCTCGGTCTGGCTTCATTCACTACCTCTGGCAAAGGAGGGAGAGGCTGCTCAACCACTTAAACAGATGCAATCGAAGCAAAATGAGAAAAATAGAATTTTAAGACTTGTTTTAAAGTTATGACTAAATTACACATCCAGATTACTCTTTTTTGGCTTGTTGTAATGGAGTAGGCTTGGAAACCTCAGCCATTTGACCACTGAATACATTTTAGCAATTTTAACTAAGAAGCCTAATACTGCAAATGTTCCTGGGCAATGTGGTGCTCTTCTTGCACACCCCACCCCTCCAAGCCTGGTACAAAAATGCTGACTTGTGAGAACATTTTAATAGACAGCTAAAAGTTTGATGAAATGCTCTTTCTTTCCATTTTGAATTCCTTTGGACGTTTTTAAGACTGATGATGCTGTTCAAGTATACTGGTGCTTCAGAGAAGAAAATAGTTTTGGGGTTAGAGTGCAGAGAACAGTTTTAAATCGTTGCCTAGTTTTTGGATTTTTTTAGTAAGGATTTTTAAGTTCATTTTTAAGCAAGTACTTATATCTGCTTTAGTAACTCACAAGGAACAGTCTGATGAAAAATAAAAATAATGCCATGATTGCCAAGGATGACATCAGTGATGATTTGTTGCTAACTTGATCTGTTTTGCATTATATCAGGCCCTGTATTTTTATCAGTGATCTGAATAATTGATGGTAGATTAGCCACATGCAAAATAAGTATTGAAGGAGAATCTCATTTTGTGAGCAGCTTGAAATGATTGAAGTGGGGGCACTGTGTGAGGGTGATTTGTATTTTCATCCTTTAAAAAACAAATTGTTTAAATTATTTTAATTACAGAAACATGTAAGATTATGGCTAAAAACTTGTAGGATGTTCAGAATAATCGCCAAGTCAATGAGAGAGGTTCTGTAGCATTTTTTTTCAACCCTGGCTGCAAATTAGAGTTGTCATCTGGGGAACTTCCAGAAACATTAAATTAAATTTTAAACAAAAATGCAGGGATTAATATTATGTTTAAAGCCAATATGTGGCAAGTATTAAGAACCACTGATCTATGACTAAGTGATGTATTTAAGTCGGCCAACCCCTGGAAAGTATGGAAAGTGTAAACTCTGTTTCAAATCCTGTGCCAGCCTTTATAATGACAGTCTTATATTAAGTTCTCTATTTTCCCTTAGTTCTTCCTGAGTCACTGGTCTTGAGGCAATCAAGAAACAAATTACACTTCTAACAGCTTTCTGTGTTTTATGACTTGCAAAAGCATACAGTTTTAAGATGGTGCTAGTTGACTAACAGTACCACTCTATTCCAATTGTTATTGAGAGATTATGTTCTGGTGAAAGCTACTGCTTTTTTATTTATTTTATTTTTTAACGAAAAAAATACTTAGAGGGGAAGGGAGAGAAAAAAAGGACAAAAACATCAATGTGTGGTTGCCTCTTGCATACCCCCAAACAGACACCCTGCCTGCAACTCAGGCACATGCCCAACAGGGAATCGAACCCGCCACCCCCTGGCCTGTGGGATGATGCTTATCCCACTGAACCATGGCAGCTAGGCTAAAACAATATTCAGTTTATACTGTGCAGCTATAAAGCAAGAGTACAAAAGGATAATTTTTGTCTTGAGAAAGTTAAATTGCTTTCTGTTAGTTCATATGTTATAAATAATACTTTTTAATATTCTTCATATAGTTTTCCTGATAATGAATGACATGTCATTAAAATAGACTTGGTGGCAGCATATTTCTATTTTTGTTTTCCTAAGGACATTTTAATGGGAAGCAATTCAATATAGGATGGACTCAATACTATAAAATGCATTATAAGTTGGTAGAAGTCATACATGCCCACTCCAGACTACATTGTATGCCATCCAAATGGGAAATTCTTTTATGATTCTTACTTGGAGTTTCTCTGCCTTGGCTAAGGCACCTACACTATTCAAAATTCCGGGAATTAAAGCCACTCTTTTGGCCCTGGCTGGTGGCACAGTGGATAAGGCACCAGTCTGTGAACCCAAAGGTCACTGGTTTGATTCCTGGTCAGGGCACATAACCAGGTTGCAAGCCAGGTCTCCAGCCAGGTCTGTAGCTGGAGGCAGTTGAAAGGCAACGATGCATTGATGTTCCTCTCCCTTTCCTGTGCCCTCCCTGCCCTTCTCTCTAAAAATAATGAATAAAATCTTTAAAACACACACACGCACACACACACACACACACACACACTTTTAACTGCATTGGCAGCAAGTGGAAAATTACAGTGAATTTACATGAGCTCTGCATTGCCATTCATACGCAGTCCAAACAATATTCAACAGAGCAGATTCCACCAGAAATTGCAGGTTCATCAGATTTTAGAGTGAAAACAGGCATGGAAACGTTATCTATTTCACCTACCTCACCCCCCACCCAGGTGCTCAGGAAGCCCCAAACTCAATCCTGCCTGGGCTGAGGAGACCACCCTTTTATGAAAAATTCTCTGGAGTGGACAGGCAGCAGCCTGTTTCATCATCTAATGATGATCACTGCCAGGATCAGCTCCCCAACCTGCATACCAATTTTAATCCATTTTGTCCAATTAAATGGAGATAGAGGGCACTTAGGCCTATTTGAAATAGGTCCCAGAGATAATGTATGGGGAAAGCAGTTAGGGAAACTGTAAATGCTATTCAGATATAAGGAATTCATAAAAATACCATGTGCCTGAAAAATTGCATTATGCTTGTACCTTTTGTTCTCTGGAATGCTGTGACCTGCCACAGCAGAAAGTTGAAGACAATTCACAATTGGGGAAGTACTGGTTCATTTTTGTTTTAACTTAATCACTGATAATTGTTTACCTGAGAGGGACAATTTACATTGGCCGTATATGAGACATCCTGCAGAAAATACTCACTGATTCTCTATCACTTTTTTTTTAAAAGATTTTATTCATTATTTTTAAAGAGATGGGCAGGGAGAGAGGAATAAAGAGAGAGAAACATCAATGTATGGTTTTCTTTCATCTGCTCCAGCTACAGACCTGACTGGAGACCTGGCTTGCAACGTGGTTATGTGCCCTGACTAGGAATCAAACAGCGAACCTTGGGTTCGCAAGCTGGCACCAGTCCACTGAGCCACGCCAGCCAGGGCTTCTCTATCACTTTTACTCTTTCCCTTTCCACTTGTAGAATAATCTGAGAACTGGCATAAAAGGTAGCTCTTGCTTGTTTACTCTATACCACTTCTAGCTTGTGTGGAAAACTAAACAACCATATGAATATTAAACTAAAGGTTGTGAATTGCCATGTATATAAATGGACTTGACAATTTCTGCAATTCAAATTAGCACATTATAAGGTTCAAGAGTTGTAGAGATTACAGTGAGACAATAACTTGGAACCAAAGGGTAAATATGAAGAATAAACTATACTTTTAGTAGGTGTATTCACTTTTAGTTTACATTTTACAAAATGGATCTTGCACAGAATTCAGCGATCTTATCAGTTAGCTCTGTCAGCCCCTATATTTTACAGTTGCAAACAAAGTCAGTTTGTGGATCAAAATGTATATAGCTATCATTCTGGTCAAAGTATTTTTTATTTGTTTCCAGGAACTGTTTGAAAATGTACCTGCTAATCACTGACTCTTGGCATGTGAAGGACCTGTACAATCAGTTATTCTAATGCCCTGTGTTTGGGCAGATGGGTAAATAGCTAAGCTTTACAGCACTGATGTTGATTTTTTTCCAGTTTGCCATGGATAGAGATTCCCACAATGTCCCTTAGCCCCAAAAGTTACTCTTTACATATAGCCTCAATCTCTTCTCTTCACTTGATTACCCACAGGTTTGGAAGGAAATCCCCCGCTCAATAATTAATAAGCTTAAAATTTAAAAAATGAGGCAAAAGTTCTTACCTATTTATATTTTGGGGGTGATTTTTATTTTTTTTTTAATAAAAAAGTATGTTCCTTGTACTATATAAGATGCAAAAATTTCAGACTAGAATATATCCAAACGTAGACATTTGGAGAGTTTTGCAAGCTCTAAGTAGTTTTGTTATTTTCATGTAGAGATGTACATCTTTGACTTTTGAATAGATCGTTGAAAGGAAGAAACATCTTTGTGGCTATATAATTTTAAAACATTTTAGGTTGATGGATTATCTTTTCTAAAAATAATGGAAATATATAAGGGAATATTGGTTTCTGTCCTACTTCCTTTGGCTTAAATGTATAGTTATCTCAAATGTGGTAATGTAGTACCATCAAAGGAGACTATTGCAAATTTATGTAAGAAAATGTATTATCCTGCTCCAGCTGGTGTGGCTCAGTGGATTGGTGCTGGCCTGTGAACCCAAGGGTCACTGGTTCGATTCCCCAGTTAGGGCACATAACCAGGCTGCCAAGCAGGTGAAAGGCAACCATACATTGATGTCTCTCTTTCCCTCTCTGCCTCTCTCCCTACCCTTCTCTCTAAAAATAATTTTTAAAATTAAAAAAAAATTTTAAAAAGGCAGTTATTTTTAAAAAAATGAAAGAAAAGAAAATGTATTGTCCTGACTTAAGAAAACAGAGTGAAGCCTCTGAAATACAAGGGTGAGGTAAAATGGAGCTCAGCTTTGGCTGAGACATATTTTGTGTAATGGGACTCTTTGACAATAGGCCCCGATAGATTACAAAAGAATGTCAAGTCAAGGAATTTACAAATTTTCTTTGTAGAAATAGTTGATCATTTTGTTAGTAGAGGCAGCCATTGTATTTCTATATTCTTATAAGTAATTATTCTGTGTATGGAAGTAATTTGCATCCTGTTTTCTGCTGTGGAAGGTGTTAACAAGGTTTTCATCAATAGTTGTATAAAAATTAAATATTTCTAGTCAGACCTTTCCTAAGTTAGTATGCTGCTATGATGGTGATGGTTGAGATTCTGTGGATGAAAGAAAAATGACTGGCAATAAAAATTATTATTTTTTTTAGGATACTTCGCTTAATTTAAACATTTTAGAATTACAGTGTTGGCCTCAGACCAGTTGGCTCAAGCAACACTTCTACTAAATCAGCAACTAAGAGCTTAGTGGAGTTTGACATTCCTAACAAGGTTTTATCCCCTCTCTATTGCTCGCTCTTTCTAGACCATGGCTAAACGTGCTTAGACAAGAATTTTGAGAAGCATGGAGAAATGTAGTACAAAACTGACTTTGTTTTCCTCTTTCTTTTGGTCAGTGTGCTGGAGAAGAGAAACGAGTTGGTACACGCACAGTGTTTGTTGGCAATCACCCAGTTTCAGCAGCAGACGCTTATATTGCACAAAGGTTTTGTGATAATAGGATAGTCTCATCTAAGGTAAGTTTTTAACTCAATATATATTCATATACTAAGCCAGATAACACACTTATTTTTATTTATGCTTCTGAGGAAGCTGGTGCATTTATATGTGCATACATGGGCATGCACTTATAGCAGTCATATACCAACTGTGATAATTATTCCACCAAAGGCAGTTTTTTAAAGCATCATTTTATCTTGTTATAGCTGAAACATCATTCACATGCCTTCTATAATGATTCACAGTACCTGTTGATTATGCATCTTATTTAAGCGATAAAGCATGCTAAAAGTGGGAATTATTTACTAGCCCGAAGCTTCTTTAATTGCCTCTAACTGGTGGGCCAGTTTGTAAATAATGTACGTTCTTTCGGAGCATGCTATCCTAGAATGAAATACACACACACACACACACACACGGTTCTAAAGGGTGTACCCTGCTCAGTACAGTGCTTGGCCATTTGAAGACCTGAATTTACATCCTGGCCTGACCATTTACTAGCTCTGTGACCTTGGCCAAATTAATACCTAAGTCTGAATGTTCTCCTCAGTGAAGAACATGATACTCGATACGTGAAAATACGCTTTGTAGTTCTTAGTACCCATAGTTATTTTTCTACAAGTATTAATTTACTAATCTTAATCTTTACCTTTGGCTGACTAGATTAGGTGCTAAGTGTTAGATTGTTGGCCCACTGCCATTCTTGTACCATGGCACAGATTTTGATAATTTTTTGTCCTTACTCATGCAACCTGACAAAGCATACCTAAAATGTTGTTGACAGTTGATTCACTGCATGTTTGCAAGCCCCATAGGACCTGTAAGACAAAATTGTGCAATTTAAAAATTTTTTTAACATTTTAGTTTTCAAACATACATGTCGTTTACCTCTGGGTAGTGATGCAATGCACATTATGCTTATTTAGGAGATTAATGTGTAAAATAGGGACAGAAGGAGTGAAAACTCTTTTGTCTTATGATCCATTGGCCTATATATAAAACACTGTGATTGTAGTTGGATACAGTGTCTTTCCTGTTAATTTTTAACCTTATGGCAGAAAATTTGTCCTCAGCTAGTAACTTCCATATATTATGTGCCCAAGATAGTAAATAGTCCTTGGCTGAAAATTTGACTTACCCTATAATATCGAAGAAAACAATCAATAGTAGTTATTTGACTCGGAATAATAGACATGTTGAACTGAGAGATTCTAAGGAGTCATCTTGTTCAACTCTCTGACTTTTCAGATGGAGAAAGCAAACCCAGAGAAACTGAGTAAGTGACATCTCTAAGATGAGTTAGGGATAAAGCCATTTTCAGATCATTGTGCTATTTGGGTTTCTTTCTCGGTTTTATCTCTCCTTTTGCAGCAAGTGAAATATAGATTATTTTCTAGGGAATTACTGATTTCCGTAGTGTTTTATGTGGAAGGTGGTAAAGTGACTTTCCATTGAACTAGGATAATCATTTTGCTGTGATACACTTTGCATTTTCATTTTTTCAAAGAACATATAAAACTCTGCTTAATTCTCAACTTTTTTTGCATTTAATAGGATATTTTTCATATTTCAACTAGCTTCAGTTTTGCCATCAGGTAAAATAATGCAGTAGGATATTTTTTAAAGTATTCAGGATCTCACAGGGCAAATAAAGATTGTGTCTAAACAGATTTGTTTATATATCTATGTATATGTTTTAAAACCAGAATAAAGAATTTAACATCAATAGACTTACAGATCTCTTCTCTGTAGATATTATGCTTCATTTTTTCTGATTAACTGCTTACTAATTGATCTGCGTTTTCATAAAAGCTCCAGAGCAGAAAAAGTAGAAATGACAGTATATGAGGGGGGACCCAAAACATCTGGAATTTATTTATAAAAATTGTGTATTTATTCTTCCATGTTTAAACTTCAGTCACCTTCAAAGTACTCTCCATTTGATGCAATACACCTGTTGAGACTTTTTTTACACTGCTCAAAACAGTTGTTAAACTTGTTTATTTTGATGCCTGTTGGTGCTTCTGCTGTTTTTTGTTTCACCTCTACCACATCAGCAAAAATATTTCCCTTTGAGGACTTTTTTTTTAATTTAGGGAAACAGAAAAAAGGGGTGCCCAACAAAAAAGTCACTTGGGGTGAGATAGAGTGAATAGTGGGGGTGGGAGATGGGGGTCTTGCTGTTTTTGGTCAAAAATCGCTGAACACGCAACACAGTTGTAGGCAGGTGCGCTAGTAAATCACCCATCATGAAATGGGCAAATACATTGAAAGAATGTTCCAAAAAATTTTATTGAGGCCAAAAACAGCCTCTCACAGAAACACCAGCTGGTACAGTGATAGAGATGGGTCCCTAGAACACTAACCCATCAGGAGAAGCCTGTACTACAAGGAACCTATCCTCCAGAAGATAATTCTGATTGTTTTTGGGGTCCTCCCTCATACTAACCACAAAAGAGAATGAAATCTTAATACAAAAATATGTATACTAGTACACAGTGTACAGTGACAAAGAGCTTCATCCTTGTAGACAGAAAACCTAGGTTTGCACCTAAGTCATTGAACCTCTCTGTGTCTCATCTTTCTTATCTGTAAAATGGGGATATTAACGATACTTACCTTATTATAGGATTGTGATAAGGATGAAATAAAGTAACTCAATGGTAGTGGCTATTATTACTTTTATTTCTGTGATTATTGTTATACTTCTGAACACTGCTATTGATTTCTTAACTCTCATGTGTTTTGAATGTATAGAGTTATTTCTCTAAAAAGGAGGCCTTTGGATCTGGAGAGAGAACATTTTATAATTTGACTTTTTCTTCCTCACATTGTCTTTTGGCTATTTGTATTTGCACCAGAATCTCTTAATTGAAGAAATGTAGCCCTGGCTGGTTTGGCTAACTGGATTGAGCCTAGGCCTGGGAACCAAAGGGTCGCAGGTTCGATTCCCAGTCAGGGCACATGCCTGGGTTGCAGGCTAAGCCCCCAGTAGGGGCAAGAGGCAACCACACATTCATGTTTCTCTTCCTCTTTCTCCCTTCCCCTCTCTCTAAAAGTAAATAAATAAAATTTTTTTAAAAAAGAAAACTGTACAATTTATAGAATGTTACCTGCCTTCCAACTGTGCAGCAATTATTGATTTTCTTTCTCAACTCCTTTTTCTTTTCCTATGTATGGTTGCCTTTCAAGTGCCTCCAGTTGGGGACCTGGCTGGAGACCTGGCTTGCAACCCAGGCGTGTGCCCTAAGAATCAAACCAGTGACCCTCTTTCTCAACTCTTTAGTAATAAGAATAATTTTCTTTTAATTGATTGCTTTTTTGTTTGTTTGCAAGTGCCACTAGTAATGTCAGTATAATACTGGGCATAAGTCTTGTTAATATAAGGAGCACTAAAGATTGAAAAAACTTTGACCTACTTAAAACTTTACTTATAAAGTTAGTTTTCTTCTCTTCTTTTGGTAATACAAACATTTTCTTTAGAAAAGCTTGTTTGGGAATTGCCAGGATTTTGTCGTTGGTTCCAAACTCAGAAATCCCCTCCTGTAGCAAAAGAATTGACTGCTTCTCCTGGGATTTTTAGCTTTCATCATATTCCTCTGTTCCATACTTTTTTCCTTTAACAATTCTAAGCCTTGGCCCTCTCTGGTGGTGCAGTGGATAAGGTCCCGGCCTGAGAACCTAAAGGTCACTGGTTCAATTTCCCAGCCAGGACACATAACCAGGTTGCAAGCCAGGTCTCCAGCCAGATCCATAGTTGGAGGCAGGTGAAAGGCAAGCATTACATTGATGCCTCTCTCCCTTCCCCTCTCTCTAAGAATAATAAATCTTTTTTAAAAATCCTAAGCCTCATCTTGAAGAACATTCTCTGGGGTAAGAATCAGTTGGACACCTAACTCTTTGAAGGTGTGCCCCAGGTTAATCTGAGTACTCTTATGTAAAAGAACATCTTGGATTCAAGTTTCAAGGCCAAAATTACGCTAGTGTTTATCCTCCTTTTTAAAATCAGATTTGCCCATAAAGTTCAGTAGATGTAAAGTTCAGTAGACGTCTTTTTGTCTGAGCTTTATCAAACTCCCTGAAGGTGTCTTTTTAGCTAGAGTTAATAAATCCTAAGACAGTAATATCCTGGTTACTCTTTTTGCCCTTCAGAATTTATGGCAGGAAGAATGATACTTAAAAAGAGAGGACGTTCTGCTTGACGTTGATAATGGAAATGAAAGTACACTGCTTTGATGCTCAAAATTGTATTTAATGCCTATAGTAAGGAGGACTGATAATCAAATGAATGCAGTAACTTAAACAGAATGAACAGTTACTCGAGTTAGAGCGCTGCTTATTTACAACTGGGTGCTTATTTACAACTTAGGTTAAAATACAGTTATCTTGTTCCATTACATCCAAATCCTAGTACCTAGAAAAGTCAATTCTTCTTCTGATTGCTCATTCACAAATGGTTGTAAAGTTTAATAGTAAATTTAAATGGTTACTACTTCCATTTTAACTATTTCCCTTTCCTTTGTGATACAGACACAGTAGAACAAGTTATTTAGAGCCTTAGTACACCATCACTATTTTTAATACTAAATAAAAATTTTGGACCTTAGATAAAAACAGGTAGTGTTTAAAAAGCTCCCTTTGCTTAAATTAAAATAATACACTGCCAAACTGTGATTTAATTAATTTCAACCTCCCTCCTTTAATCAGTGATTAATGTTTCAGGGGCTGACCCACAGTTTGTTCATATAATTGCATCGGAAGAGGCCACATTTGTGTGCCAATTATTTAGTTTACTATAGAGCAGATATAAAATGCATTGTATATACATGGGAAGCTGGCATTTTTCTATAGAACTTATTTGCCAAATTTTATTTTTTATCCTCACCTTTATTGATTTTAGAAAGCAGGGAAAGGAGGCAGAGAGGCAGAGGGGAAACATCAATGGGAAAGAGAAACATCAATTGGTTGTGTCTTGCATGCACCCTGACTAGGGACTGAACGAACCCACAACCTAGGGATGTGTTTTGACCAGGAATCTAATCCAACCTTTCAGTTTATGGGACAATGCTCCACCCAACTGAGCTACACCTGCCAAAGCATAGAACCCGTTTTTAAACATGTTCTAAATGTCAATGTTGCTATTTTTTTAATTTAATTTTATTGTTGTTGTATTACATCCATCCCCTTTTTACGCCCCTTTGTCCCCTTCCCCACCCACCCATTCCCTTGCAAAGTCAATCCCACTTGTTGTCCTTGTCCATAGTTCTTCCGTACTAGGTTCTTGTCTAAACTGCTCCCCTTCTTTGCCTCTTCCTCCCCCTCCCTCCACCCCCCTTCCCCTTCCCACTGAAGGCCAATTCACTGTATTCATATATCTGGTCCTGTTCTGCTTGTTGTTTGTTTTGTTCATTTTTTCCTGTAATGGGTGAGATCATATGGTATTTGTCCTTCACCGACTGGCTTATTTTACTAAGCATAATACTCTCCAGTTCCATCCATGTTGTTGCAAAGGGTACAAGTTCCTTCTTTCTTTCTGCTGTGTAGTATTCCATTGTGTAAATGTACCAAAGTTTTTTGATCTAATCACCCACTGATGGGCACGTAGACTGTTTCCAGCACTTGGCTATTGTAAATAATGCTGCTGTGAACATAGGGGTACATAGGTTCTTATGAATTGGTGTTTAAAGATTCTTTGGGTGTAGTCCTAGTAGTGGAATTGCTGGATCCAAAGGCAGTTCCATTTTTAGTTTTTTAAGGAAACTCCATATTGTTTTCCATAGTAGCTGCACCAGCCTACATTCCCACCAACAGTACACCAGGGTTCCCTTTTTCCCCACATCCTCACCAACACTTTTGTTTGTTGATTTGTTCATGATTGCCATTCTGACAGGTGTCGGGTGGTATCTCATTGTGGTTTTAATTTGCATCTCTCTGATGGCTAGTGATGTTGAGCGTTGTTTCATATACTTCTGGGTGGGCCCTTTGTATGTCTTCCTCAGTGAGTTATCTGTTCAGGTCTTTTGCCCATTTTTTAATTGGGCTGTGTGTCTCCCTGGTGTTGAGTCACATAAGTTCTTTATATATCTTGGAGATCAAACCCTTGTCTGAGGTATCATTGGCAAATATATTTTGCCATACAATTGATTCCCTTCGAATTTTGCTGGTGTTTTCTTTAGCTGAACAGAAACTTTTCAATTTGATATAGTCCCATTTGTTGATTTGTTCTTTTATTTCCTTTGCCCTTGGTGAAGTATCAGTAAACATATTTTGGTATAGGATATCAAATACTTTACTGCCTATATTTTTCTCCAAGACCTTTTATGGTGTGGCACTGCTTATGTTTAAGTCCTTTATCCATGTTGAGTTTATTTTGCTGTATGGTGTAAGTTAGTGGTCTGGTTTCATCTTTTTGCATGTTGCTGTCCAGTTCTCCCAACACCACTTGTTGAAGAGACTGTTTTTACTCCATTTTATGTTCCTTCTCCCTTTGTTGAATATTAATTGACCATAGAGTCCTGGGTTTATTTCTAGGCTGTCTATTCTGTTCTATTGACCTGTATGTCTATTATTATGCCAGTACCAGACAGTTTTGAGGACAGTAGCCTTGTGGTATTGTTTGATGTCCAGTATTGTGATTCTTCCTACCTTGTTCTTCTTTTTCAAGATTGGTGTGGCTATTTGTGGGTATTTTTGGCTCCATATAAATTTTTGAAGTATTTTTTCTATCTCTGTGAAGTCTGTCATTGGTATTTTAATTGGGATTGCATTGAATCTATAGATTGCTTTGGGTAGTATGGACATTTTAATGATGTTAATTCTTCCCATCCATGAACATGGTGTATGCTTCCATTTATTTGTGTCTTCCTTCATTTCTTTCTTCAGTGTTCTATAGTTTTCTTGAGTACAGGTCTTTTATCTCCTTGGTTAAGTTGATTCCTAAGTACTTTATTTTTCTTGTTACTATGGTAAATGGGATTTGTTTTCTCACTTCTATTTCTGATGCTTCATTATTGGTATACAGAAATGCTTTTGATTTCTGGATATTGACTTTATATCCAGCTATTTTGCTAAATTTGCTTATTAGGTCGAATAAGTTTTTGGTGGAGCCTATTGGGTTTTGAATGTACACTATCATATCATGTGCAAATAATGACAGTTTGACTTCCTCCTTTCCAATTTGGATACCTTTGATTCCTTTTTCTTCTCTGATGGCTATGGCTAGAACTCCTAAGATGATGTTGAACAGAAGTGGAGAAAGTGTACAGCCTTGTCTTGTTCCTGATCTTAGGGGGAAAGCTTTTAGTTTTTGTCCATTGAGTATGATGTTGGCTTTAGGTTTCTCATAGCTGGCCTTTATGATGTTGAGGTATGCTCCCTCTATTCCTATTTTACTGAGGGTTTTTATCATAAATGGTTGCTGTACTTTATCAAATGCTTTTTCAGCATCTATTGATATGATCATATGGTTTCTGTCTTTCATTTTGTTGATGTGGTGTATTACATTTATTGATTTACAAATGTTGTACCATCCTTGCATCCCTGCGAAGAAACCCACTTGATCATGGTGTATGATCTTTGTAATATACCGTTGAATCCAGTTGGCCAATATTTTGTTGAGAATCTTAGCATCTATGTTCATCAGAGATATTGGCCTGTAGTTTTCTTTCTTAGTTGTATCTTGCCCTGCTTTTGGGATTAGAATAATATTGGCCTCCTAGAAAGAGTTTGAGAATCTTCCCTCTGGTTGGATTTTTTGGAGTAGGTTGAGAAGGGTGGGAGTTAGTTCTTCTCTAAATGTTTGGTAGAATTCACCTGTGTAGCCATCTGGTCCAGGGCTCTTGTGCTTTGGGAGATTTTGGATTACTTCTTCAATTTCACTAGTTGTTATTGGCTTATTCATGCTTTCTGCTTCTTCTGGATTCAGTTTTGGTAGATTATACATTTCCAGAAATGTGTCCATTTCACCCAGGTTGTCATATTTCTTGTCATATAGTTGTTTGTAATAATTTCTTACAGTCTTTTGTATTTCTGAGGTATCAGTTGTGATTTCTCCTTTCAGTTATGATTCTGTTTATTTGGGTCCTCTCTCCCTCTTTCTTGATGAGTCTGGATAAAAGCTTGTCAATTTTGTTTATTTTTTCAAAGAACCAGCTCCTGGACTGGTTGATTCTTCGAATTTAAGTTTATAATTGCATGTTAAGATATTACAAAAGATCTACTTACTGACTTATTTGAGCAAGAACTTACTTATGACCCCTCCCCCAAATATTCATTCTGGTTGTTAATGAAACAAATGCTTTAAACACTTTCTTCCTGTGAACTAACATTGTGCTTGGTTTGTAGCAACTAAGATAGACTCCTGATCACCCCAATAAATCTAGTACCCACCTGGTACCGTATGTAGTTATTATAATATTATTGAATCTATTCCCTATGCGATACCTTCTAAAGTTCTTTCAATTACAGCTTACATTCAGTATTATTTTGTATTAGTTTCAGGTGTACAGCATAGTGTAAAGTAAATGATACTTTACAAAGTGTTCCCATGATATTTCCAGCACCCACCTGGCACCATGTACAGTTATTACAATATTATTGACTATATTCCCAGTGCTATACTTTACATCCCTATGATTGTTTTATAACTACCAATTTGTACTTATTAATCCCATCACCATTTTTACCCATGCCAACACCCCTCCCATCAGGCAACCATCAAAATGTTTTTTATGGCCCTGGCTGGTGACTAAGTGGATAGTCTCTGGCCTATCAACCCAAAGGTTGCTGGTTCGATTCCCAGCCAGGGCAAATAACCTAGCTGCAAGCCAAGTCTCCAGCCAGGTCCGTAGCTGGAGGCAGGTGAAAGGCAACCATACATGGATGCTTCTCTCCCTCTCTGCCTTTCTCTCTTCCCCTCTCTCTAAAAAAATAAATAATAATTTTTTAAAAATAAATAAAATGTTCTTTATGAGTCTGTCTCCATTTTGCTTATTAGTTCAGTTTGTTCATTAGATTCCACATATGAGTGAAATCATATGGTATTTGTCTTTCTCTTTCTGACTATCTCACTTAGCATAACACCCTCTGGGTCCATCCATGTTGTTGCAGCTCCTAACAACACATGACCTCAAATAGGAAAGCAGAGGGCATACACCAGTAGTTTCCTCTAAAGGGAATAACCATAGTTCCTCAAGGAAGCTATTTAGGAAGTTAGAAAAGTGTAGAGGAACCATGAGGCCTAGAAACCACAAAAAATGTTTTTGTTTATGTGTTAAGACCCATCAGAGGACTCTTTAACAGTTCCTAACATTTGTTTTTTTTTTTTTTTAATTAAAAATTCTTCCCTGGCTAGTGTGGCTCAGTAGATTGAGCATGGGCCTGCAAACCTAAGGGTTGCTGGTTCAATTCCCAGTCAGAGCACATGCCTGGGTTGTGAGCCAGGTACCCATACGGGTGTGTGTGAGATGCAACCACACATTGATGTTCTCCTCCCTCCTTCCCCTGTTTTTAAAACTAAACAAATAAAATCTTTTTTAAAAAATTTAAACCTTCTTTAGTTGGGAAATATAAGGTCAGCAAGCCAGGAATTCAGCTGTTAGCCTGTTGTTGGGATAGTTAGGTGCTGATCTGGGCTGCATCAGCTTCAAAGTGTGACTGGCTCAGTGGTTTTGATCCCTTTTATTTTTGGACACATGCTGTCTTAGGAATCTGATGAAAGTGCAGGTTCTCTTCTCCCAACTGATACACAGGCACACACAATTCTGCACTTCATTTTGAACGGACTTCCTTGAGGAATTTCTGAACTTTGGGGGGAAAACTTTGCATTATTAGTTATAATGCAACTACATCACTGATTGTGTTTCCCTTCGTTCACTTCAATTTTCTTGGTGTTCCCTTGGGGAATCTTGAGCCCACAAGCCTTTTAAAACTGGGTTAGCAGGCCCTGGCTAGTGGTTCAGTGGATAGGGAATTGGAACCCTATGGTCGCTGGTTCGATTCCCAGCCAGGGCACATAACCAGTTTGCAAGCCAGGTCTCTATCCAGGTCCGTAGCTGGAGGCAGGTGACAGGCCACCATACATTGATATTTCTCTCCCTTTCTTCCTCTCTCCCTGCCCTTCTCTCTAATGAATAAAATCTTAATAAAATAAAATCTTTTAAAAATAAAATAAAAAAATAAAAACTAATTAGTAGTAAATTCCCATACACCTTACTTAATTTAATGGATATTTTTTCACATTGTGGAGATACTTTGGACTGTTGTAGTATAAATATAAATCTTTTGGTTAAGAAACATTTTTCCTCATTTCTTACCTTCTTTATTAAGACATCTATAAAACCCAACTTCTTCTGGTAATTTTTAGTGACCTAGTCCTTGAGCTTAAGTTATGAGTGAGAAAGCCTATGTGATTTGATTGTTGGCTCAAGAGGTCTCTCTTTCTGGCAATGTGGCATTAAAACCTTTATTGCCAGTTACCAAAACCCAGGGTAGCATGTTGTTTATTAAAGTAAAAGCCCTCTGTGACCCAGGGTTGTGTGTGTACCTCAGTTGTCATGGATGTACTGATAGGGACAGAGTTATATTTGTGATTGTGATCAAGGCTCCAAAGATTAGCAGAGCCAGAGGAATTAATTTGTTCATTCATTCATCCAACTAATTTTATTGAGTATTTACTTCATATCAAGTACTATGCTAAATGTTGGGGGGAAATTATAAAAAGACAGATGAATAGCCCACCCATATAGAACTCTGCCTATTGAAGGAGAAATTTTAATTAAAAATGCACATATATGTAATTATCCACTGCAACAAGTGTTATAAAAGAAGTATAAGATGATAAGAGAGCACATAACAGGGAACCTAACTTAAGTTATGTCAGAGAAAGCAAACACATGGGACTAGATGGTCTAATTGTAATGGTCAAAGTGAAAACTTTATTACTGAAAAGTATTTATTCACTATACCTCTAAGTATATGTTTATTCATATGTATGAGTTTTGGGTTTCAGTATGTTTTCAGAGTGTTGGATAATCTGGACCCATAATATCACTTGCTGTTACTAAGATTTTTTTAGTTTGCTTTCTAATAATATATTTTTTCTTTCTTCTTTACAGTATACACTTTGGAATTTCCTCCCAAAGAATCTTTTTGAACAGTTTAGAAGAATTGCAAATTTTTATTTTCTCATCATTTTCCTTGTACAGGTAAGAGCTCCTTAAACAGGCATTCTACTTTTAGGTTTATTATTTCAAATTTTCAATCCCTTTCTAGTCTTGAAATGCCCTGTGATTAAAAAGACGCTTCAGGGCTCATTATAATAATACTTTTTAGAGTATTAATATTATATTTTAAGATTTGTATTATTTTTACATATTTGTAACGTAGTATTTTTACTAGAAAACTTGTTTAGACTCTTTTTTAAAACTTGCGTGATTTTATATCTTAGTTCATATCTTAGTTCATGCTAGAAGCACATGTATTGGATACCATTAAACACAATGGTATATATCAAAATTGAAAATAGGTTAACAGTTTATTAAGCACTTGATTCAGCCTAATTGAAAATTTATCACTCATTTTCCTGATTATCAGTTTTGCTGTTCATTTACTTTTAAGGATGAAAGCCTAGTATTTAGACACTTTAAATTGCATCATCATTTTTAAAAAACATTTTCAAAAAGATTTTATTTATTATTTTGAGAGAAAGAGTGGAAGGGAGGGAGAAAGAGGGAGAGAAAGATCAGCATGTGAGAGATACATCAGTTGGTTGATTTTCACACACCCTTATCTGGGGACCTGGCCTGTAACCGAAGCATGTGCTCTGATTGGGAATTGAACGGGCAACTTTTTGGGTCACAGGCCGGCACTCAGTCCACTGAGCCACACCAGCCAGGGCATATCTTCCATTTTTAAATCTATGAGCTATTAAAATCTTTGGCTTCCAAAATCACCCGCTGAAAATTTTACTACATTAAAGGCACTTTTTTTTTTTCTTACTTCATTTTATAAAATGAAGGATAAACATCCCAATGCAATTGCTCAAATGACTTATTGATATTAAGTGCTCCTGTTTATCCACTTTAAGTTTTTCAGTAAATGGTACTATAATAGAATTTAGCTCTGCTAATCTGGGTTGTGATATGGGAAAGAACCATTTTCCATCTTGAATGACAGGGCCTTTGGAAAGAAGCTCCTCTATATTCATGGTAAGATGCCATACAGAACAGCATAAAATAAACTGCATAGAGGATTATGTTCACAAGAGCCATTCCACTTGGAATGCAGCACATTTCAGTTCAATTCAATGAACACATACCAAGCACCTGTTATGTGCCATTCAGTAGTCTAGACAACAACAATTTCAGCAGATCCAATGAAGATCAAGATGTGGCTTTTCTGTCCTTAAGGTGCTTGTGGTATAGCCAAAAACAGTCATGTGTTCACACTTAATTTAATGTTGTAAAAGTGATTTCTGAACTAAGCCTTGAAGGACTAGAGACTGGTATCATGGTCTGTACATGAAGGCACAGAGCCATGTGTCTGCAACACAGTGTATGGCAGGGGCAGGACTGGGTGGGGTTTAGAGATGAATCAGTGAATTGTGAGGGCGGATGCAATTCATGGTCCTCTGTCCCTCAATTCTAGATCTCTTTACTCTTTCCTATTTCAGTAGATGATGACAACAGATATTTGAAGACATCTTTAATCACCCCTTGTGAGGATTTCCTTACCAATCCTGCCATTTTTGTCTTCTAAATATCTCTGGATCATCTTTCTGTGTCGCTGCTATTCCCCTCATCCAAGCCATCATCTTTTACTTGGATTAGAGCAGTAGCCTCCTAAATAGACCCCCTGCCTCCACTCTCATTCTCTTCCATTTTATTTTCCACAAAGCAGTAAGAATCTTTTCAAAATGTCATTCTCTTCATGTGACCCCTCTCTGCATAGAAGCTTCAATTATTTTCCACTGTTGGTGGGATAAAGAATGAATTCTAGCATAGAGTGTCCTGCTTGATCTGGCCCATCTTCCTCTCCAGCCCCATCTCACCCCATACTCTTTGGCACTGGATTCCTTTATTTCCTTAACCTGTGCTGCACTCCTGCCCCCTGTAGAGATGTATACATGGTTTACTGTTCCTGGAAAGCAACCCCTCTTTCATCTAGTTAACTTCTGTTTACTCTTCAGATCTCAGTGAATCATTTGTTTAATACTTGGTTTTCCCTGTAAGCTGCCAGCCACATGAAGTCAGGGACTTTTCTCCATCTGTTTAAAGTGGCATGTCTAGAGCCTGGCTGATAACAGTGCAGGGGCTGACAGAATGGTGCCCAACAAGGAGATAGTAAATGAATGAATGCATTTCAATAAAGGGATTAATCTAAGCTGGGATGGGAACTAAACCTGATTTAGAGCTAGTTTCTTTAACTAACTGCTGTGTAGATTGGTTTTGTTTTAATGAGAATTAACATTGACCCTACACCCAGAATGTGTTTTGCCTGCATTCTGGCTGAAATTTTGGCAGCATATAAGTGCTACATACAAGCTATTAACTTATTTTCATTCTGCTTTCAATTTAATTTCTTTACTTAGGTCACAGTAGACACACCAACTAGCCCAGTTACCAGTGGACTTCCACTTTTCTTTGTTATAACTGTTACAGCCATCAAGCAGGTAAATTTCTTATTTACAATTATGCCTGCATTTTATTCTGTCTGGTTTCAATTTCATTGTCAAAGGGTTTTTTACCAAATGTATATATAGTGGGTAGGATCTCTAATGAATTTAATTTATATTTGGTTCTTGAAAACCTGTTAAAATTATTGTAAAGTACATGCTTAATTTTCTTGCTCCTCAATATTCAATACTTGTGTGTGGATATAATTCACAAAGAAAAAGTAGGTAGAAGGTATAGCTCAGTCGGGAAAAGGGAGGCAAATTTTTAATGTATATTACTTTTTTCATTGAGGTATGTATCAGAAAAATTTCTATTCTAGTGGGCTTTTTTGTTTGTTTGCCTATAGCAGAGAAGTCAAGAGCATAAATATTTTAATAGTGTTGTTTTTCCTGAGGCTGCTGGAGGGGATGGTGGGTAAAGGAGAATTTTATTGTTTCTTGTTAAAGCTGACAACTGCCACAGTTTGTAATGCTGATATTATGAAGGGACTAAGGGGAGCTAAAGGAATCATAAAGGGGCTAAAGTTATCTATTTGCCGGCCTGCAGCAAATAAAAAAGTAAAGATTATTTTTAGGAAGTGGCCTGCCTGGAGTCACAGGCGAGCTAATGCTCAGAGACCTGGCTCCTGAATGGTTTCCAGGGGATGGATTATATAAGGGGAAATATTAATCATGATGATAAAGGGAGTTAGGGTCATGATCTCTAGTGAGTGGCCCCCTCTAGGGGTGGGGCAGTTGATGAGTGCAGCTGCTCCTGACATCAGCCATGGCATCACATTGTCTGGTTTGGCTGCTTTCCTGGGCCTGGAACTAAAACACAACTGAGACTTAGATGTTGTGTCTAGTTTGACAGAAACTCTGTCTCTGGTCAGCAGACCTGATGCCTTGTTCCTAAGATTATTTGATGCTAATGGGAGCCTCATTGTCCTGAGGGCTTAATGATTCAGGGAGTGGACATGCCAGGGAGAAGGAAGCAGGTGAGTCAGGGTGCTGGACGAGGCCAGTTTGAATCAAAAGGAAAAAAAGAAAAAAAGGTTATTTATGCTAAAGAAATGAAGTTCCCTCATGGTTACAATGTCTTTGAAGTATTTTGAGTATTTTATATATGATAGTACCTTTTAGACAGTTTATCAAAGTGCTTTTAACAGTGTCTCAACTTCCAAAAATAAAGGTCTGCTTAACAGTGTTGGGAATAAGGTTTCCTTTTCTCTTGGGGATATTTGGTCTTCTATCTTGGCCTAACAGAAATGACAAGAATATTTTATTAAGTTCTTGGTTGCTAAATCAAGATTTTTAGAATGTTCTTTCCTTTAGGCTGTTAGGATTATTTTCTTTAACATCATAGAATTGCTTCTTCACAAAATAGCCTGTATCATTTCAAAAGATCTTACTGACTCATTTTATTCCCAGTACTAGTTCATGTTAGAGCCTTTATTTTCTCACTGAAGTGACAGCCTAGCATTGTCATAAAGAGTGACAAAATAGGAATGAATATAGTAACTGAGAAAAAAGCGGGGAAGCAATCACAGGATTTTAAAAACAGTTATATTTGAAAAGATACAGACATAATTCTAAAGAAAAACAGGCAAGTGATATAAAAAAAAGGAGATGAGGTTGTGCTCAAACAAATGAACATCCTCCTTCCTTGGTTCTTTTGCTTTAAATGTACTCCAGACAAAAAGCCCAAAGAAAAATGAACCATTAGACTTTTCCCTGATTACTTTTTATTCTTAAAAAACCCACCAATTTATATTTTCTTTTATCACTCACTCAGTGTAGACATTTTACTGTTGATCTCTAAAACTTTATCCTAGATTCTCTGCCAAAATAATCCTAGCTTGCCTTTTCTATTCTATCCCAGGGAAGAATTCAGTTTCCTCAGAGAGGATCATTCCAATAGTCTACTGCAGAAGAATATATTTTAAGTGTTAAGTCTATAAAAAAATACCACCCAGAAAAAGTTTTCCTCAAATTCGAAAGTAGAAACAATGAACATGACTCTAAATTTGAGTAGAATTAGAAGACTAGATCATAGTCTTTCACAATCAAAGAATATTAAGGCTCTAATGCCTATGTTTTCATTAATAGTTAAAATATAGAATGGACAAATCTTTTAAGACAGTAAAGCTATTTACTTAAGGGATATTTTGAAAGCATAAAAATGTACTATAGTATTGTCTCTTGAGCATTACGAATTGAAATAAATACTATAAATATAAATAAATATCTGCTGGTTTTCCTTTAGGGGGTTATAGAAAATAACAACTGTACTTCATTATATGAGCTTGGCAAACTTTTTATTTTTTTATCCTTCTAGGGATATGAGGATTGGCTGAGACACAGAGCTGACAATGAAGTCAACAAGAAAACTGTTTACATTATTGAAAACGCAAAGCGAGTTAGAAAAGAAAGTGAAAAAATTAAGGTATTAATTTTTGTAGTTCATTCTTTTTTGTTGTGGTGGAAACACACCTTTTTTAAAAAATTTTATTGTTGTATTACATCCATCCCCTTTTTGCTCCCCTCTGTCCCCCTCCCCACCCACCCATTCCCCTCAAAGTCAATCCCACCTGTTGTCCATGTCCATGGTTCCTTTATACTAGGTTCTTGTCTAAGCTGCTCCCCTTCCTTGCCTCTGCCTCCCCCCTCCCCCCAACCCCGTTTCCCCTGACCACTGAAGGCCTATTCACTGTATTCATATATTTGGTTCTGTTTTGCTTGTTGTTAGTTTTGTTCATTATTGTCCTGTAATGGGTGAGATCATATGATATTTGTCCTTCACTGACTGGCTTATTTCACTAAGCATAATACTCTCCAGTTCCATCCATGTTGTT